>VWZG01007524.1:149940-189610 GCA_013396735.1 Grallaria varia
CAGCCGCCCCACCGACCGGGCGGGCGCAGATCCCGCGGGTCCCGCCGCTCCCTGCCCACCAGCTCCCGCTCCCGCTCCCGTCCCCGCCGCAGGTACCTCGTGCGGGGCCCCCGCTGCTCCTCACGTGCCCCGTGCCGGCTCGCCCCGTGGCCGCTCCGGTGACACAAACACACAGACACGCACGCACACACCCCGCCCGGCCCCCTTCGCCCCTCCCGCCCGGCCCGCGCAACGTGCGGCACGGCCCGTCCCCACCGTCACCTTCAGGGCCCGCCGCGCTCCCGTCTGCGCACGCGCCGGGCCCGCCTCTTGCCGCGCGGCCCCCTGGGAGCCGTAGTCCCTCACGGCACCCTCCAGTTTGGGGCTGACCTTTAGGACCATCAAGTCCAACCCCGCGCCCAGCGCCGCCACCGCAACCTCTACACCAGCATCCGGCGCCACGCCCAGGCGCCGCTTAAACACCTCCAGGCATGTTGATTCCACCACCTCCCTGGGCAACTTTAGTCCAACGCCTGACCACCCTAATAGTGATTTTTTTTTTTTCTTTTTTTCCCGCTAATATCAACTCTGAATCTCTCCGGTCTCATTTAAGGCCGTTTCATCCGCTCCTCTCGCTGCTGGCCCGGTAGAACAGGCCGTGCTTTCGGGCAGTTGTGGGGAGCGATGAGGCGCCCCCGCGCCTCCTTATCTGCCGGCTGAACATCGCCAGCTCCCTCAGCCGCCACCCGCAGGACGCGTGTCCCTCCCGGCCCACTGCGCACGCGCAGCGCCGGCATGCCCATCGCTTCCCGCCGCTCCAGCGCCCGGACATGACGCCCGTCGCCGCCGCGCTCACTTCCGCAAACAGGGATGGCGGAGCGCCGGGCCGGGTGAGTGCCGCGCCTCCTTTCCCCCACCCCGTCCCTCCCGTCCCTCCCTCCCTGCGCCCGGGCGGCCCGGCGGTGTTGGTGTGGGTGTGCCGGGGCCTGTGCCCCGCGGGCGGGCGCCGGGGAGCGCCAGTAACGCCCGAGGGGGCCCCGAGCCGCGTCTCGGGGGCAGGCAGGGAGGGAGAGAAGGAGGGGGCGCGTCCCGAGGCCGGCGGACCCCTTTCCCCGCTTTTCTCCTCCACCCCTTCCTCACACTTCCAGGGCTTTTGAGCTCTCCGGCTGGTTGCGGATCGTTTCACGGTTTGGCCCTTCAAACCCTCTGCTTGGAATAGCCGTCTGAGGATAAATACGGTGTGCTGCTGCTGCTGCTTTGGGAACTGAGTCAGGTGCTGCGCCGCAGTGGGAAGATTGTTTCTATAAGTCGCACTTTAAGGCCTTCTGTTCCGAGGAAAGCTGCTCTGGTGTCTCTGTGTAGTGGCCCCCTTAGTAAATGTATTCTGGCATTAAGAGGCTAGCTTGGATACAGTGGACGTGGATATGGTTTTCAGGCATGGTTTTTATTAGGCTGATTTAGGCCACTGTTTCAGGAGAAGAGCTGCCAAACTGCCCCCTCCTGTCCCTTATTAAAAAGTAGGTGCCCTGCTTCCTACTGATGGTGTAAAGAAGGCTGGGATGTGCTGCAGACCAAGTGAGCTTTGTTGCAGCGGTGTGCAGCCCTGCGGGTATTTGTGGAGATGTGGGAATGCGGCTGCAGCAGAATATTCCGGATTAAGCTCAGAGCATAGTGGATATTCTTGGAAAACTGGAAAATCCACAACTGATACGAAGATTTGCTTGTAAAAAAGATCTTGATCTTTTATCGGACAACCTCGATTTCAAAGCATATCAGGTTTAATAATGAATTTGCTAATTTGAGAGAGCCTGTCAGCTTGTGTTTCCAAACGTAAAGTGATTTGTAGGTTACCTTTTATGGGGAAGGAAAGGAGTTTATGGTCTCAGAAACAATAACATGTTGCAGTTGAATCAATAAAGATACCCAGGAAAGACTCAAACATGAAGAGTAAAGATTTATCTTAATTTGATCTTATTATAATGAGAGTACTTTGAAATTTTACATATTTTATTGTGCTGTCTTTGTTAAATAACTAGTCAAATTTGAAGTCTATATCTTGTCTAGGGCAAAAGCATGTTATTCTTTTATAATGCCAGTGTTACGATTGAGAGTTGCAATTGTAACCATGAGTAAATGAAATTCAACACTGAAAATCTTTGGTGGTTTGTTTCTTTCCCCTGTAGATTTCTATTCTGATCAGCGGACAAGGAGACTAACCAGTCAAAAATGGCTGATGTGACCAAGACAGAAGAACAAGAAGCAGAGAAGAGTTTGGTTGAAGAAGTGGAAAAAGCCCCTGGTACTTCAGAGTCGGATTCAGGTCTTGGGCGTGAAGGCGATAGTTCCACTTCAGGTGCAGTGCAGCCCAGTGAAAATGAAAAAGAAGTTGATCATGGTGGTCAGGATGGCAAAGAAAAGAGGAAGAATTTAGATTCTGAAGATGAACCTCCTGAGAAAATAGTGAGTTATCATTTATTTTGAGCTGTTTTCAAATCCTTTTATCAAAGCCTTAACTTAAGAAAAGATTGAAAATATTTATGCTAAACATGTGTGAACCAGCATGAAACACCAAATATCAAAGTATGTGGGTAGCTTCTTAGCAAAATAACAGGTGCACAAATTATGTTGGCTTCAGGGAAGAGAGAGGTGGCTGGTAATTAGAATGTTAGTCTCAGCACATGCTTAGTCTAATTCTAAGACTGTCCTTCCATCATCTGTGTGGTTGCAATCTGCTAGTGTAGAGTTTACTGGCATTAGTCCAAGTCCCGTATCTTGAATTCAGGTCTCGTGTATGTTGTTATGCTGTGTGTTAGTTATCCGTGCTTGGGAGGTTATTCCAGAAGGCAATTTTGTCCTTTAATTTTGTCATTGAGGTATTCTGTGGTTTACCAAACTCTACAAACTGCATCCTCTCTGCTATAACATTAAGTCCAGTTTGTTGGCAAAGTGAAGTGCTGAAAGATTTAAGATTTTTAAGACTACAAAAGCAGCAGAAAATATGTGCCCTTTTGATTGGGAGGGTGAAAAGGGTAATGTTTTGTATGATGCTGTCCTTTATTACATTTGAGCTAGTAGGAACTGATTCTTTAATAGCCAATCTAATTTTGACCTTTTGAGATGTTTAAGTATAATTTGAAAATGTCTTTGACCTAATGTTTTGTTTCTCTGTCTAAAATTTTCCCAGGATGATAGTTTATGGCTGAGCAGTATGGTAAAATAAAGGGTGCCCTTTGTTGTGGTAGAAACATGATTAACACTTTCATCTTCTTAATAGTGTGAGATAAAGTTTAGTTGAACAAGAAATACATTGGTTTTATGTAGCTTAAGGGTGGAGAGAGGTGATTGAACGTATCTGCCAGCATGTAGATGTTATTGCTGATGGCTGTTTGCAGCTGAGGTGTGTTAATGGTTTGTATGAAAATGTCTCCCTCATTTGTCTAAGTCAGCCATTGTGGCTTATGTCACTTTCAGTTGCCATTCAGGGTGCCATCTGTGCTTACCCTAAGAAAGAATAGAAATGGTTAAAGTATTTGTTAGTATTAGTCAGCCCAGATGATGGCCTCATGGAGATTCCAGACAAGTATGTCTGTGTTCATTCTGAAAGTTAGCAAAGGTTGATGGAACACTGGAGTGCACATATTTTCTTAAAGTCAGTCAAACCTTCTTTTCCTTTGAGAAACTGCTATTTAAATAGTAAAATGCTGGAATATTGGCTTTTGTAGTTAGCTGTGGGGAGTGCTTTTAATGGTTGTGTGAATTCGTACTGGCTGGGCTTTGTAGCATGTTTGTGGGTTTTAACTGAGAAGCCTTCATCCTGTTTTGTAGCAGAATTCACGTTGGTTCTCTGTGTTCTGTTACCTTGTGTTTTATTTATAATTTATTGCCATTTCATGGATATGGTTAAAGATTATTTTCAAGGTGAAGAAATGTTGAGAGCATTCTAAATATCTGCATGTAGATGGCTTCTCTGTGTGACATGGGACAAATCTCTTGGAGTATTTAAAGTTAAGGCTAAATCAGACATTTCAGTAGCCAACTGTTAAACATTAGATAGAATATGTTGTCAAGTGATTCCTCTCATTCCCTTACCATGGTCTGTTTGAAGCTCTGGCAGTGGGGTCCATCCACTTGGGGCTTCATGTGACATCAGCTAGTTGGCATTTTGATTAATTTGGCAGTTTATACACTTTCGTCAGATGGAAACACTGAATTTCTGAAACAAGCTCTTTGAAGAGGCTTAAAGTTCCTCAAGAGGAACATCCTCATCTTCAGTCCCAGGTTTAAGGGGAATGAAACTAAGTCTCTGAGAGTGGTGAGAGTGTTAGGGAACTGAAAGTTAAGTATTTCTGTGAAGGAAAGAGGCTGGGTATCATCCATCAGAAATTACTTGAATGAACTGAAAAGGGTTTAAATTTTTAGAACACATGAGTACCACGACAGATAAAGGAAATCTCTTTATAATGATGATGCTCTTCACTGTATTGCTTGTTTGCTTTCTTTAATCTTTGAAGTGAACATGTGTGTCTTTTGGTTAAATGAAAAAGTAATAAAACGAATTTACTTCTTGAGTCTATTCCTTCCCGTCATTTCTACAGTCTCAGATGGGCCATGGGCAAGCTGTCGCTGCACATTATAATGAACTTCAAGAAGTTGGATTGGAAAAACGTAGCCAGTCTCGCATATTCTACCTCCGAAACTTTAATAATTGGACAAAGAGTGTCCTCATTGGTAAGCTTCCTTAGTTGATCTCTTAGACTTAAGTAAGATGTAACCACTTTTTGTATCAAAATACAGCTTTTTTCTCTTCCCTGCCCCCCCCATGATGTTGACTTACACTGTCTCATAATACTTAGTAAGTTTTTCAACTGCAATAAAATGTCTATATTTATATTTAATTTCAACCTCTATGATAGTGTTTTGTACTCTTGGCCTAATGTATGCTAAAATTTTAAATATCAACTGACTTGAAAAGTAGAAAAAGTTCTTACTGGAAATGGTTTGTGACATTTTTGAAGAGAAAAGTACAACTTTAAATCATAAAGAACCTAGCTGTTCTTAGATTGAGCTGTGTTATTTAAATCTAGCTCAAATAATTCCTTAGCCATTTTCCCAAAGCAGTCTATGCTCTGGTCGTAGTTGACAATTCTGCAGGAAACTTAAACACGTAAATATTTTCTCTTTTACTCATAATCAATGGTTTAAGAGATAAAAAACTAGAGGATTTAGTTCTTTAAGGATTGGCTGGTTTTTATTAGAAGGCAAAATCTGGTGGCCCACAGATAAATCCCTACGTGAGGAAACAAAACCATCAGATATCTGCCAACAAAGAAAAGAATTATCAGCACAGCAACACAGGTTCATGGAGAGGGATCTGTGCCAGGAGATGCTGGCACCATTTGTCTCAGCATGCTGCTTTTTGTTGTGTTGTATCAGAGCAGTTAGAAGCAATATTTAGATTTATATAAAGCTGTTCCCAAAGCCTGTGTTGAAGCCTTTCTGTCATAAGGAATTTCAACAGTGTGGCTTTATAGCAGTTGTATCAAAACATATTTCATGTCTCTTACTGCGAAGAAAAGTTGCTAGTGTGCTGATAGGTTTTGCACAATGTGCCAACATCAGTCAGAGCAGAGAGATCTAGACAGAGTGGAGATAGAAGAGGAAATGAAACTGGTATATGTAGGGTAAAAAGGCAGCAAACAAGTAGCTAATGTTACTGCAAGCCCTAGGAGAGTGAGTGGGAAACATTATGCATTTTTGTAAAGTGACGGGGAAGAGATGTTGTTGTGGCTGATGCATTTAATTGGCTTTCCCATGCTTTCGAATAACATCTGCCTTCATTATAATGGTAATGAAAGGGAACCCTGTTTCCCCGCACATTCACAGAGTGGTTGTTTAGCCATGTGCAGTTTTGCCTTAGCCAGGAAAACAGTTCAGAGCTTCAGTCAAGTTACATACAGAGCACATTAAGTACCGAAAATATTCATTATCTTATCCATAGTTTTAAAACTTTCGTCATTCTAGAGATTTAAGTCTAGACTTAAATGTTAAGAAGACTTATTGACAAAGTAATCTCTGAAGTGTTTTAAAATTCTCAAACCTTTTTGGTCCTTCAGGCTTCTCTCTGCAATACAAGTGAAATACAGAGATCTCTATACATGTTCCCTCTTTTTATTTTTCTAGGTGAATTTATAGACCGGGTACGACAGAAAAAGAATGATATAACTGTTTTGGATCTAGGATGTGGCAAAGGTGGAGACTTACTGAAATGGAAAAAAGGCAGAATTAAAAAACTTGTCTGTACTGGTAAGAAGACAACTTTCTAATGAAAGTACAACAGTGTATTGTGGGCAGACTAAGTGCATCTCCACTATTTTATTATGTCTTTTTTTTTCAGTAAACCCAAGAATGCAATGAACATAGTTTGTCAAAAAGTCTTGCTTTGTGTTTTAACCTGAAGACATCGACTTGATTGCCAGCAGAAGTATAGGAATCGTTGCCTTTCTGTGTATTTAGCTTTCAGTTCAACTCTTAAATACAAACTACTATCACTAAAGAAACACACAATCGCCAGATTGTCTTGGGCAAAATGTGGCACCAGGGAAAAGACTGCCATTTTGTATTTTATGCCTTTTCTCCCACATCTAATCTCTTGTAGTACTTTTAACTGTTCTGATAACACATACAGAAGACTTAGCTTTAAAAAACAAATAAATCTCACAATGTTCTGACACAAAATGGTCTTTGGTGTTACAATCACCTAAAGATTTTTAGACACAGAAAGGGGGAAGAGCTGAAAGCTAATTAAAAAATTCTCGTTTGATTAATTTGCTTAGATGTTGGGAGAAAGATATCATCTTCCCTTTTCCCAAAAAGTATCCCAAGATTAATGAGAGGAAGTATTACTTAACTTCAAATTTAGTTAGATCCTGAATTTCCATAAAATTCTTTCAGTGGGAATTATTCTAGGTATTCTACATTTTGCAGTTCTCTCTTGCATTTTTCAGTGGGCAGTATGCAAATACAGTTAATTCATATACTTAAAAAGCCCTGATGTAAATTTATTCCACATTGTCAGAAACTCAGAGCATGAGAAAGGAACAGTCTTAGAATTTAAAAAAAATTTCCATAATGTAACATATCAGAAATAATTGCATTTCAGCATCTTTTGTATTTGTTAGAACACTGAGAATCCCTGGGAGATGAACTGTGTTAATGGAACTGAAGATCAGCTTTTTATCCGAACCATATTGTACTTTCTCTGTTCCCGCAGTCATTCCAACTTTCTTGTCTGGAGAGCAGTGTACACATCTCCTTTTTTGTTTGTTTGTTGCTTTTTAATTATCTTTTCATATGTAGATATTGCTGACATTTCTGTGCAACAGTGCAAGCACCGATATGAAGAAATGAAAGCCCGATGTCGATATAATGAACATATTTTTGATGCAGAATTCATACAAGCAGATAGTTCCAAGGTACAGTTTCTATGCTTTAAATATTTTGGACATTTAATGTTCTTTTGTTAAGCAAGTATAGGAAGTGGATGGTAGTGCTATAATATTTTGGGAATATATACTTTTAAGGTCAGGTGATGTACTACCAGAAGAATCCACCCTATGGGTTCCTGGAAAGCTGCTTAAGATGTAGTTAGATGCATTTTGCTGCTATTGTACGGTGTAACATTCTTGAAACCAGAATATCTTTTTCACATAATAAATCTGATACTTTCAGTGTCATTTACTTGACCAAGGGAACTTCTTACCTCTGGAGTTTTGGTGAGCTAGCATGGAATGTTGGAAACTATCTTGGTGAATGTGTTTTTACTGCTGGAATAAATAAGGGACCTTTTCTGATTTGACTTGCGTATTTTGGTTATCCCATTTTTTTCTAGCTGCATTTTAGTTACTATGATATGTATCTTCAAAATTTGTATGATAGAGCAGGTTAATGGTGAACAGACTGCTGAGGCTTAGAAGACAGTCTTGTAACCAGAACTGCTTTTGCATCCTGGAAATGCAGGCTGAGAGTGCCCTGCTGATTGTAGGCTGAGCAACAGAACCTGCCTGGTTCCAGCATATCTGTGGAAAAGCTGAACCTCTTCTCAGCCTTGCAGGAAGGGTTGTTTGCTGAATTCTTGGTTGCCTTTCCTTCTTCTGAGAAGTAGTCTGTTGCCGTTTCATGTCATGTCTCTTGGCTCAAAGTTACAGTCAGGGGAGAGAGAAGAGAGCCTTGGCCAGGAAAGAAAGGGATATTTTCATGTTGTTATTACAGCTCAATCTTAGATACTTAGTATTTTCTGCTGCATGCTTTGTTCTATCTATCCTTGCACATGAAAGTTTCTCCCTCATCTTTGTATCTCTATCACAAATATAGTATATCCTGCAAAATATCATCTCTCAGCTTGTCTAATTCTGCCCACCTCTGTTTCTCACTTCCCTGTATCTTTCTCAAAATGTGGAGGAGGATTAAACAAACTGATAAAATTGCTATTGGTATGTGAAGTCTGTTTTCGTCTTGCTGTATAAGGAACGTTGACAGTGTGGGTCATGAACTAGTGGAGTTTGGGAGTGAGTGAACGGGGATGGGGAGCCTGTGAGAGAAGAGGAACTGGGGTAGAACTGTTAAGTATGAAATATTTTAAGTACAAAATGCATATCATGGGCCTTGGGGAAAACTCGTGTGCTCATGTGTTGTTTATTGTGTGGCTACTAGTATTGTATAAGAGAAGCCTGATCAAGAAGAGTTAGAGAACTGGTGAATACAGAGTGAAACTTTGGCAAGCTTTAACCTGACAAATTTCAAGGACTCCAAGTTCTTTAGATTTTAGTTACTTGATCTGGAGTGGGGAGGACTATGTTAGTACACATGTTTGAATGTGTGTGAGAATACAGACAAATACAACTTGGTGGGCAGTGCAAACCACCATATTTAAAACAACCCCTTCTCTCAAGTATCTGTTTAATGAGTTGATTCTCATTCTCTCAGATTCTTAGTAAACTGAAAATTCATTTTATTACAGTATTTTTTTCCCAACTAAATGATGGCCAGTTATAAACCCTCAGCAGGAAGGAACCTTTGGAAAACTATTAGGTAACTAACCTTGGGTTTTGGCCTTGCAGGTGCAGTGGTGTTACCTGACAACATGAAAAGGATTTGAGGACATGATAACTTTGAAAATCTGTGTATTCTTGTTGTTCCTAGATGTTGTGTATGGTTTTCTGTGTAACAGAGTACTTTTTCTTACCTTTTTCATCTTGTCCTGATTGAACTTGTGAAGGAATGGGTGCTAAAAGGAAAAACTTCAAAGGATCATGGGAGTAATGTATTAGTTGGAAGATTTAAGTGAATCATGCTTGTTTCTGTAGCTTTTGTTTCTTTTTAATCTGTTTCAGGATCTCTTGTCTTCCAAATATAATGATCCAGATATGCACTTTGACATTTGCAGCTGTCAATTTGTTTACCACTATTCCTTTGAGACATATGAGCAGGCTGACATGATGCTTAAAAACGCTTGTGGGAACCTCTCTCCTGGAGGTTATTTCATTGGCACAACTCCAAATAGCTTTGAACTTGTGTAAGTACATCAATATTCTATTAGTCCTTCAAAAGTCTGTGAAGACGTGTTACGTGATAATTGTTCTTGCAGTGTTTCAATACATTTGAGCAAATAAAAGTGAGTTTTTTGCAACAATCTTGGATTCTAGTAAAAAAAAAATCTCCCTCATGAATATGACTCAAACAGGTAAATCAATACTAATCCTTGTCTCTTGCGCCCATGGCTCTTCTGGTATAGAGAATAGGTCTTCATGCACTTAAGCCTTTTGTGGTGACTTAAATGGTGCCAAAATGGCCACAGCCTGGGGAAAAACTGTAGTGTTGTTGTTCCAAGAAGCCTGTCTTGCCAATGTACACTGTATCTGGGCTAAAGATTAATGTATGTCCATTAGGTCCATGTTACATTGTACAGGAATGATAAACTGTTGAAAACTAGCATATGGCTTCATTCCATTATTTCATTGCCTTACTAGGTAAGGGAAGCGGGTAACTAGAGAGATCACTGAACGTTGTAGTACTGGAAGAAACACTCTCAGCCTTCTTGTATGTAGTTTTCTCTGCTTGTTAAACGTTGGTCAATTAATGTTTGTTTATATCTTATTTTATAGAAAGAGACTTGAAGCTTCAGAAGCAAATTCATTTGGAAATGAAGTGTACAATGTAAAATTTGAAAAGAAGGGAGACTATCCTTTATTTGGCTGCAAGTATGATTTCCACTTGGAAGAAGTGGTTGATGTCCCTGAGTTCTTGGTTTACTTTCCATTACTGGAAGAGTAAGTTATGTTTGAATTCATTACACCATGAAAGCTGTGGAACATAATAAACATTTGTTTAGTTTGTGTGTCATTGCATAACACTTGCAGAAAGTTATCTTTTGGTTTTCTCATAATATTTTGCAGTTCTTAGTTTTCTTTGCTGTTGCTCCAAATGCAGATATTTCTTGCATTTCCATCCACAGCTGTAATCTCTCCATTGCACCCACTTGAAGATGTTCTAGTCAGAAACTGTGAAGACTTAAACTAGGTCTCTCACATGAGAACATCTGTGTCTGATATGTTGGTCCTGTCAGCAAACATTTACTGCTGTCACCTTTCTTTGATCTTGCCTCTTTGAGGCGTTTTTTTCTACCTTTTTTAGTCCTTCGGCAGCTTTATTGTGTATCCTCTTTGTTATGGTGCCTCTTTCTTGTCTTCAACAACTTTCTTTGAATGTTCATAGGATTTTTCCTAGGACTTATTTTTTCTTCATCTGTGAGCATGTTTTGCTGTTGCCTCTATGTGAACTCAGATTTGCTTTTCCCAACCTGTGTCCTGAGTTACAGGCAAATGCTTTCATGTGAGAGTTTTTCCTGCCACTCGAGCTCAGGATTGTTAAACAATATTAAGCTTTCCCTTCAAGCCTGTTTATTTTCACACACTTCATTTGTAGCTCTCTAAAAAATACCAGCATCTGTCACTGACAGATGCATGTCAGTGATGCATGTCCACAGTGTCTACATGTAATTGAGATGTAAGGCACTAAATCTAATAGAAAGACATTCTCTAAATATATTCCTAATATCTGACATGATAGATACTGCAGGGAAAAGAGTGTAGTCTGTCTGGAAGTTCTGCGTTTTGGGAGAACAGACAGTTTTCTATTAAAATTATGGTAAATTACTTTTGTGTAGATTTTTGTTGTCCTAATTAAAAAAAAAAAAAAAAAGTAATTCATGGTGGTGCTGCAACTTTTTTCATCTAAATGTGTTCGCTAAAAACCCAAAATTTTAAAAAAGTGTAATCCTACTGAGTACCATAAGATGTCACTGTGGCTTAAAATTGTTCCATTGAAAATAAAGCTATAATAATTTTGGGGCTTCTCTAATTAAGCTTATTATTTTGACAGAATGGCGAAGAAACATGGTATGAAATTAGTCTATAAAATGACATTTCGTGAATTCTATGAAGAAAAAATCAAGAATGAGGAGCATAAAATGCTGTTAAGGAGAATGCAGGCCTTGGAGGTAAATTTGGAGTTGACTTGTTTCAGTCTAATAGCATTTTTCATCTTGTTAATTATTGGTACAATAATTGAAATTCCCATTGTGAACATGTTGCAAGTAATTAAGGGCTACCAATAGAAAGAATTTAATTCCTGGGACTAAAAGTGTGACTGTGCTGGATTGACCTTGACTGGCTGACGACACCCACTGACCTGCCCTCTTGTTCCCTTTTCCCAACAGGACAGGGGGAGAAAATAGGAGAAAAACCCATGTGAGTCAAGATGAATTCAAAGAGATTGCTTAGCAATTACTGTTTACAGCCAAAAGAGAGTAAACTTGGAGAAGATTAATTTATCACCAAGAAAAAAATAGTAGAAAAATGAGAAACACAGGCAAAGCTAAACATACCTTTGCCCTATCTACTGTTTGTTCCCAGGCTCAATTTCACTTAGGTGTGCCCTATGGGGGCTTTATTTGAGCAGGTGGAACTGGCTGGGTCCTCACTGAGGCCACCCCTGCAGCCCCTGCTGCCATCACCTGGCCACCAGCACCCAGCAGAGTAATTCAAGTTTGGAAGATAAGATTTTAATTTTGAGGCAAGTTTTCATTTATATGAAGTAGGAAATAGGAGCACAAGAATCATGCCAGGTGTCAGCGGTGACTGTAATCCATTTCTTCCTCAGCAAAGAGAGACTGAAAGCTGAATCTTTGTGCAAGGAATATTGAGTGAAAAGACAGAAAGGAATCTTTGTAGGAATAAAAGGACAGGCTGTGTTTGTAGAATAAAATAGTACTTAACTGTAACTGAGCTTATGTTTTTGCCAAATGTTTTTGTGGTTTTTATCCTCAGGCGTTTATCATGGATGACTTCAGCAGCTTCAGAGAAGGTTTCATGCCACCTCTGAGGCTTTGGTTTTACTTGCAGTTCTCTGTCCTTCCCTTCTCCCTTAAACAGCAGAATTCTTCAGCATAAAACTATCAAGTCAAGTATCTGGTGACTTAGTAAATTGAGTCACATGGTCTGCAAGTGAACTTGACTGCTCTTGTTGACTCCTTAAGTGCTGGTACTGCATGTGGGCTCGCACTGTCAGTAGCATGGGACCCAGTCTTTGACATACCAGCTTCCTTCTTAGAAAAGTGAGAGTTATCTTAAAGTAGTGACCACTTAAAATTGAGGACTGAATTGTCGCATACAGGTCATTAGTAACTGAGATACTTAGTAAGTAAATCTTAGTTTTGAAGAATCAGTTGCATACTTCTGTTACAGCTCCTGTGTTAACTGAAGCATTTTAACTGTTCTGCTTGAAATCATAATGAACAAATCAGTTGTTCATTTCTTGGTACTTCTGCTTAAAATATGCTATTTGTTTAGTTGCTGTTCTGAAAAAAGGTATATTTATGTAATGGTCATAATGAGCTGTACATGGAGGAGAATTTTTATAGTTATTCTGTTTCCTCTCTTTTGGAGACATAAGGATAACAATTTATAAATCCTTGGTGTTGTATTTTCTGGTAAGTTGGGAATATCAGACCTGTTCCTGTGGGTACTGTAAAGGAGAGACCTAAATTTAAAATCTTCTTTAAGAATTACTGAGCTCTGTTCTGGATTATGTTGTGGCAAACCTATGACTGACATGATTAATGTATCTTACTATGCAAATAATGTTTTTTTTCTCCATATTTTTTATGTTTTCCAGCCATACTCTGCATTTGGTGATTCCAGGCTTGTTTCTGATAAACCTGATGATTATGACCATGCAAAAGAGTTCATCAAAGATGGCAAGGCAAAGTTACCATTGGTAAGTTCTTTGTATTTCAGTAGAGCAGATGGTGTCTAAAATTGAGGTCCTAATCTTTCAGATATGTGATGCCTTCTTCATTTCAACTGTAATAGAATTAGCATGAATGGCTCTTTGCGTGTGAAAAATTGTAGGCTGCAGGGCTGAGGAGTTCATCTAATCTATATCCCATACTCAAAGAATCGAATTCACTTAATTTGGTAGCTATTAAGAAATTTGCAATAATGTGAAGGATATTTCTCCATCTTACTACTTCTTTCTAACTGTTCCTAAGTTGAAGAATTTTCATACATTTCTGGCCCTCCACACTACTGATTTAAAGCTTCAGTTCCAACCCTCTGATGGGAAAGCTGAAAATTTTGTTCATGACACCGTTTATATTGGAAATCATCCTTTTCATTGTCATAAATACAGCATGGGGCTGGTCACCTTGAAGTTTTTCATCTTGGATTTTTCTTTTTTAAATCATTGGTTCATCGATTGTTTGTGTTCTGAATTCTTCAGGTTGTAGTCCTTTTACTGTATATATAAAAATGCTACATCAAGAAGGAAATGAAACCTGCATTCAGTATTTGAATTCTAAGAACTTTAAAATGAAAATGGCTTCTTTTTAGAAATAGGCTTAAGACTATGAGAATGGCCAAGTCAGACCAAATACCTCTTTTGCCAGGTGGTGTTTTAAAAGATGAACCATTTGGTTAGTGTTGATGACTGGGTAGCATATGAGCTAAATCATGCCCCCCGTGAGAACTTCTGGGAAGGGAATGAAATAAGCAGAGCAAAAAATCAGCTTGTTGTTGTTACCTTATGTTTCTTAACTGGTGAGGTAAATGGCAGCAGCTTTTTACTTGTAGACTTGCCCTGATTTTATTGGATCAGCAGAGCTGGGAGTAGGTTTCCTAGGCTGGAAGGCAGGCTGGTTTTTTTCAGAATGTTAGAAACTTTATTTGCAACAGCCTGGGGGCTGTCTGGGAAGTATTAGGTGGAGGCAGACAGTTTCTGGGGAAGGTGGCAGCACTGTGATACAGGGCCTTGTCTTGACTTTTGCACAAGTGCTGGGTATTTCAGGCTGGATAGCAGCTTCAGCCAGGTCAGGTCACACTGATGTGTGGTCATGGACCCAGCATGCTCTGCATTGCAGAGACATCCAGACCAACAGGCTGTTGACCCATTCTCCTATACCTGTATGATTTAGGTATGTTCTATTATCTGGGGCATTCCGCTTCCCTACCGTCGTAGTTGAGTTGTAAGTGTCTGTGATCTGTGGTAATTCCCTTCTTGTCTTTAAATAGTCACACAATGTGGGTGGTTAGAGTTGATCAGAGGAAGATTGATTATCCTGGGTTAAATCAGTGTTTTATTATTTCCTCGTTTTTGTTGACACTGTGGCTTTTTTTGTCCCTTTCTAGGGAACCTTGAGTAAATCTGAATGGGAAGCAACAAGTAAGTAATATTTTGGAAACTCAATATTGACTGAATGACTGCAATAGAAAGTGTGCAAAATAACCTGTTGGTTATGGAAGAAAATATTGATCTTAAATGTAACAAGATGTTATTTGTGTAATCCAAATGCATATGTATGCATTATGTAGTGCACATATCTCAGGAAATTGGGAGGAAAATGTATAAAATAGGTTAAAATTTTGCTTTATTTAAATATCTTCTAACACACAAACTTTTGGGCTAAAACAGTTTTTGAGATGTCTTACTTGGGACATATGACAAAATGATGCCAGTGTTAAAGGATTAAATGCTACACTATTGTATGGTACCCTTGGATGTTATACTGCTACCAGTCAAGTAGAAAGCAAACTCCGATTGGGACATATATTCACCAAAAATAGCACAAACCTGTTCGGGGAAGACAGGGACCACAGCTTTACTCTTTGCCTGTAGTGATACATGTATCAGGAAGATACAATTAAAACATGGATAAGTGAAGAGGTATTTGAATGTGTTTATAAAGAGAAGAGAAAAATTCAGTGCCTCAGACACCACAAAGTTGTTAAATATGTTTTGAAATTTTGTAAGCATGTGCCATGAAAAACTTTTGATGTTGGATTTTTCCAATGTTGAGTTCAATAAAACTCAGTTAAAAGGGACTGAGAGTTCTAAGGATAAAAATTGATTCCTGGAGAGATTGTTACTTAATCCTGTGTAAGTGCAGCCAACCAGGATTTTTGGTTTTGCAGACCATTATTCTTGTTTTAGTGGTTTAAAAACAAACAAAAAAAGCTGTTTCATTCACAAGTGAAAAAAAGTCTTCATTCTACTTTCTTAAATTTTTACTGAATTTTAAAAGGTATGAATCATAGGGAAGACATTAATTCCAGCAACATTAGAAGTATTATGTAAGCTATTAGTCAAATCAAGAGGGGCTTTTTATACCTTTAAAAATTCAGTTACTACTGTGTTTTCTGAGTAGTCTCATTTTTCAGAGAGATTTGGAATATAGAGCTTCTGACAGAGTACAAGCACAGCTTGCTCAATACATGGAACTTTGCTCTGTTACTGAGGAATGTCTGATAGGCTTGTCTTGGAAAGTTTGCAGTGTAGCTGTGGCACCTCATCCATTAAAATAGAAGTTGAATTCAAGTAGACATCCATAAATGTTTATTAGATTCATGGCCTCAAGTAACTGGTCTAACATATGTGTCGGGTGTAGAGAATAAGAAAAACCAATATTTAGCATTGATTATATGCCAAGTAAGAGTTATCCAAGGCTGCTGGTGTGGACTGTACAAGTGTCCATTACTAAAATCATACTGTTCTGGACTTGAGAAAATGCCATAATTTCTTCCTTGTCCAATAAAATTTTAAAAAGCAAAATTAATAATGTGTATGAGTTTATTCACTTTTACATTAAAAATGAAACTGATAATTTCACCCCTAATTGTCCATTACTGGTGTGTGAAGGAGTCTTAACTTGCATATAACTTTTTATGCACTAGTGAATGTTAATTATGTGTAGAATGGCATAGTAATTTATGAATTCCATTCACATTTCAGTAATATCATTAACTGAAGTTAGTGTTGCATTAACTGCATTTGCAGTACTTAAAATATTTTGCTTTTGTGCATTCTGTGCTTTATTTTGAAACTGAGTTAAACTGTCCTGGACTTGAATGCTAGAGTTACTCATTGGAAAACCATAACATTTTTTATAATTTCAGTAATCAGCTAACAGGTTGTTTGGACAGAATATCAACCTGGTAACATTTTGAAAACTTGAGTTGCCAAGGAAGCTGAAACTTTAAATATTCCCATTTTCTTTTTTAGGCATTTACTTGGTATTTGCATTTGAGAAGCAACTGTGAAACTTCACATACTGGATGCAGCAAGAAGAGATCATATCCATGTGGAAGTTGGAGTGGTTGGAAATTCATTGTGGCAACTATTTTTTTATTTTTTAATTATCAGAAGTGTGCAGGACACTACCAAAAACTAGAGCAAGCTCATGATTCAGAGTTACATTGCCTGTCTGTGACAGATGGACTTGTGTGTGTATATATAAGAAAGATTCTGAACCAGTCTTTTTAAGCATTTGTAAGCAATCTGCATGCTCTCAAAACATGTGTTTGAACTGACACAACTTTATGTTAGAAACAAATGTTTTGTTAGTAGAAGTAGATTTGTGATTACAAGCCTGACCCTGCACTTTCTGAAGTTGATGGGAAAATGACTGTTGACTTTGATGGTGCAGAATGAGGGCCTAAATTCTGTACTGCAGTGCTCAGTTAATTCATAACGAGATCTATTCAGACATGGAGGGTATGTCTACATTGCATGCAGAGCAAAAAATACCTGATTCAATTCAAGTACATCTGTGCTGTCCTTGAGCCTGCAGTGTAAATCTACCTTAGTGGTATTCATGGTGTGGTTTACATGGTAAAATTACATGGTAAAATCACATGATGCTCTTGTTTTGCCTGCTTGCTGATACATAGTGTCACTTCATGGTGCTTTCAAGATTAAACGAGTTTGTTCTGTGTAAAACTGCTCTGGATGTACTCAATTTCTAACATTTTAAATCTCTACTTTGTTGTTCCAAATATGACTATGCGGTAATCAGTAACACCTGCTGAACTTAAATTACTGAACATTTTCTATTGTATTAAAGAATCACCTGACTTTCTGGTAGTTTTAGTGTTTCTTGTAATTTACTAGGCAGATTTTAGGGTGCATTTCTTTCTTGTTTCCTAAAATTCCACATGGGCTTGGCAATAGGATGAGCTGTTGGTAGTGACAGGGACCTCACTGCAGTCCTTAAGGCATTAAAAACGTGGTCATGTCATGGATCATGAACAGAAAGGGAAGCCTGTGTAACGTTTGAGGATAACAGCAGTTCACTCTGGCAGGTAGGGCTCTGTATGTGTGTACACACCCTGGTACATGTGGGTAACAATCCCCAAATTAGAGCCAAATACTTTGTTTGGTAGTATAATCCAATGATACCAGTAGACAGAACTGTGCCTAGCTACCATCTTAAATGCTTGTTAGTCTCTTAGAGCTGGCTTAGGGATTTCTGGGGCAATGTCTGCTCGGCTTTCCAGTGCTTGTAGCTACCCACTACTGAGAAGGCCTGTAAACGTCATGTTTTTACTCTCTGGTTTTGGGTTGACAGTAGCTAATGGCTGCTGTTGGCTACAGTAGTTTACGTAGAGATTAAATGAGGAAATTTTGTAGGTACATGAGTAGTTTTAAAAGTTATAATAAAACTAGAACATTTCTGTTAAGTGTTCAAATTATTTGAGTTTGTAGTTGTATTGCCTCCTCCCTGTAATTAGTTCATGTTCTTTCCTCCATGACTCCTTTTTTTTTTATTGTGTAGAACACCTATAACCTTCACTGAAGCAGTAGAATTAGTCAGTTCTGCTGCTGAAATTAAGAAAACAAGACTTTCTGGTCTGCTAGAATTAGTACTCATGAAACTAGCTGAAAAATGCTGACTGTAGAAGTGCTGAAATGTTTCTTTGAAATTTGTGTGTGTCAAAGCTAGTTTTGATAGATTTCTTGTATCAAATTTCACTTGAAAGTACATTGTTATGCTATTTTTGGAAGAAATAATAATAAAAAGGGGGAATATGGTCAAGTGTCTTTCCTCTTTTAAGCAAATCTTAACATATCACATAGTCTCATAATAGTTGAGGTTGGAAGGGACCTCTGGAGGTCATTTGGTCCAACCCTCCTGCTCAAGCAGGTTCACTCAGAGCTGGTTGCCCACAGCCATGTCCAGGCAGCTTTTGAATAGCTCCAGGAATGGGGACTCCACAACCTCACTGGGCATCCTGTGCCAGTGTTTGGTCACCCTCACAGTAAAAATGTTTCCTGATGCTCAGAGGGAACATCCTGTGTTTCAGTGTGTGCCCATTGCCTCTTGCCCTGTCACTGGGCGCTTTGCATCCTCCCTTTGGGTATTCGTACACATTGATAAGGTGACTGCCCTGAGTCTTTCCCAGGCTCCAGGTCTCCCAGCCTTTCCTTATATGAGGTGCTCCAGGATTTTGAATGCAATTGGACTCAGTATCAACAAGGGTACACGGCTGGTGGCCTCCAACTAGACTGTGTTCCCCCAGTTACCACTCTCTGAGATTGGCTGCTCAGCCAGTTTGCAATCCCCCCTCACTGTTCATCCATAATAGTGTTAAAAAAAGCTTCTTGAAGTCAAGGTAGACTGTATCCCATGCTTTCCCATCATCTATCAAGCCAGGTACTTATTTTCTCATAAAAGTTTATCCTGTTAGTTAAGCATGACTTCCCCTTGAGGAATCCATGTTGACTAGTCCTGATGATTTTCTTGTCCTTCATGTGCCTGGAAATAATTTCCAGTATCTGTTGTTCAGTCACCTAATTGATGTGAGGGTGACTGTACTGTAGTTCCCTGGATACTCTTCCTTGCCCTGCTTGAAGATAGGAGTGGCATTTGGTTTCCTCCAGTCTTTGGGCACTTCTCCCACGAGTTTTCAAAGGTTATTGACAGTGGGCTCATAACGATACCTATCATCTCCCTTTGCACTTGTGGGTGCCTGTCATCAGGGTCCATGGACTTACGCATGTCTAATTTGCTTAAGTATTCCCTGATCTTGTCCTCTTCAACCAAGGACATGTCTTCCTTGTTCCAACCTTTCATCCTGGTCTCTGAACCTGGGGTTCCTGAGGGCTGGTTTTGCGAGTAAAGGCAGAGGTGAGGAAGGCATTTGAGATCTCAGCCTTTTCTATGTCCTGTGTCACCAGTGCCCCTGTCCCATTCCGCACTGGGCTCACATTTTTCCCAGCCTTCATTTTTTTACCCATGTACTTATCAAAGCCCTTGTTGCCTTTGAAATCCATGGCTTTATTCAATTCCAGGTGAGTTTCTGGCTTTCCTAACTGCATATCTGCATGCTTGCATAATGTATTCTTATTCCTAGTAGGTTTCCAGTCTGTGCTTCCACCCTTTCTTTGTATGCATTTGTCTTGTGTCTGAGTTTTGTCAGGAGCTCATTCTTCATCCATGCAGGCCTCCTGGCATTTTTGGCTGAATTCTGGTTCATTGGGATGGATCAGTCTTGACTTTGGAGGAGGTAATCTATGAGTATTTACCAGCTTTATTGGGCCCCCTTTCCTCTAGGGCAGTATCCTATCAGACTCTACAAAGCAGATCTTTGAAGAGGCCAACGTCTGCTCTCCTGAAGACCAATGTTGTGCTTGCTTTTTGCTCTACTAATGCATCTCAAGATCCTAAACTGCAGTGTCTCATGGTCACTGCAGCCAAGGTTGCCTTTGACCTTCACATCCCCAACAAGCTCCTTGATGGTGGTGAGTTTGAGGTCCAGTAGAGTACCTCCTTTCATTGGTTCCTCTATCACTTGCGTCAGGAAGTTGTTGATGCTCTTTAGGAGCCTCCTGAATTGCTTATATCTTGTCATGTTGTCCCTCCAGTAGGTATTGAGGACCAGAGCCTGCAAATGTGAAGCTGCTTCTACCTGTAGAGAGCCCCATCCACTTCTTTCTGTTCAGGTGTCCTATAGCCAACATCCACTATAATGTCACCCGTACCTGTCATCTCTTTAGTCCTTACCCATAAGCTCTCAACTGGCTCATTGTTCATCCCATGGCATCCTTGCATTCCAGTTGTGTTCTCAAGGAAATGGCAACCCCAACACCTTGTCTTCCTGGCCTGTTTCCTAAAGAGCCTGTGTCCCTTCATTGCAGCACTCCAAGCATGCAAGTCATCTCACCGTGTCTCTGGGATCCCAGCAACATCCTAGCCCTGCAACATTTCCTGATAAATAGGTATCTTCCCAGTAGAACTGGATGACGTTAGGAAGCAATTAAAAGTGAGCAGATCATCTTGGTTCTCAGGATTGCTGGTGAGAACTTGAAGATGGGGCAGTGCTGAGGTCATATGAGCTGGAGGGTTTTCACAATAGAAGGAGTTTTGATAATCTTCTGAATTAAGAAAGGAGGGAGGAGTGTTACATGAAGGGTGCTACACCAATTAAGTAGTTCCATTTTCAAATTTACTCAGTTGGATTAGAAATGGCAAGTTAGCTGTGTAGTTCAGGTTGTCCTCTCTCACCTAGGTGTTGGGACATACGAATTGGGAACTAGAAAACGTGTAACCTTTCCCTCTAATTTCTTCTGTGATGGCAAATAGTTGAGAACTGTGGTGGAACCTACTGGATCAGCATGTAGTTGCTATGGAGAGCCAGCAAGCTGAACAACTGGTTTGCACTTATGTTACATAGATTTCTTGCTGCAGGAATCAACTCAGTTTGCCATGAAAGTGGATGTAAGAAATCCTATATTAAATGATTGGTTAATATGTTCAAAAAGTGCAACACTTTCTATGTGTAATTTTGTGTTGATATAGAGAGTCAAGTCAAACACTGGTCTTTTCTATTTAAGATGGATTCAATGGTTATGTAAGGTGTATTTGCCAAGATACGGATGGAAGACTTGTTAAAAAAATTATAGTTTACTGCTAGTGGCAATTTGTCCTAATGCTTTCTTTCATCTTTCTTCACTTTTAAGAGAAGCATGTATATATTTTGTTTCCTTGTGCTGTAGCTGATGTCAGGAGGCAATGAAGTTGGACACTGTTAGTACAGGTAATTGTTCCTTGTTTGGGTATTCTGCAACCTTACAGCAAAACCAATGAAATGAGATACTGTGTTTGTGGAGGAAGTGTGTCATGCTTCAGAATGTTACTGTTATATCAGTGCTATATTATAGGAGTTTACTTTTTTGTGAATTAGAAACCAGTGTGGTAGAAATTGCTGCAAAACACTTAAGCACGTGCAGTGTTTTGTTGTCGCTGTACAGCTGGGATAGGTCAAGAAGCGACACATCTTCTTCAGGAACAGGAACCAGAAAGCCCTTTATTATATCAGAAACTACGGCTTATGTAGACCTCAGTATTGACACATGTCCATCGACCATTGGCCTCTCTATACATAAATAATTCTTAATTGGACACACAGACTACGCATGTCAGACAACAATGACTCATCACTTTAGAGACCAGACTTCCGTTCTGTGTTACAGTCTCTCCTTCCATGTATGCCACTTTGACGGTGTGCAGAAGTTCCTAGCACAGTCTAATCATTCCACAGAGACTCCAGACCAGCTGGAGTCTCCCCATGCATTTTGTGATTAAGTTTCAAGCAAGTGCTTAAGGAAGAAATGTGTTCCCTGGTAGAAGGTATTTGATTGACTTAAGAAGCTAGGCTTAGGATCATTGAGTGGCCTAGGTTGGAAGGGACCTTAAAGATCATCTAATTTCAACCCCCAGGCTGTGGGCAAGAACACCTTTCACTAAATCAAGTTGCTCAGAGTTCCATCTAACCTGGCCTTGAACACTTGCAGGGATGGGGCATTCACAGACTCCCAGGGTAATCTGTTCCTGTGCCTCACCACCCTCACAGTAAAGAATTTCTTCTTAATATCTAACCGTATCTACTGTCTTTCAGTTTGAAGCCATTCCCCCTTGTCCTATCACTACATGCTCTTGTAAAAAGTCCCTGTCCATCTTCTTTGTAGGCTCCCTGTGGATACTGGAAGGCTGCTCTAAGGTGTCCTGGTTTTAGCTAGGGTAGAGTTAATTTGTTCTCAGTGGCTGTTACAGTGCTGTGTTTTGGATTTGGAATGAGAATGGTGTTGATAACACATTGATGTTTTGGGTTTTGCTAAGTCATGTTTATTCTAAATTAAGGACTTTTTTTTCCCCTGTCTCATACCCTGCCAGTGGGAGAGAGCATAGATGGGACAGGTGCTCCGAAGTGACCAAATGGATATTCCATACCGTAGAACATCATGCCTGGTATATAAACTGGGGAGAGTTACCTGGAAGGAGGGCTGTGCTGGGTTTGGAAAGAGAGGATCTGGCATTGATCAGCAGGTGGGGAGCAATTGCATTGTGCATCACTAGTTTGTTTCCTTTTTAATATTGTTATTATTATTTACCATTATTATTGTATTTTACTTTATTTTCAATTATTAAACTGTTCTTATCTCAACATAGAAGTTTTGCTTTGATTATCCTCTCCATTCTACCAGGGTGGGGGGGAAAGAAGAGGGTTTGAACAAGCGACTGCGTTGTTTTTCATCTGCTGGGCTTAAAGCATGACAGGAGATCACCTTGAAGCCTTCTCTTTTCCAGGCTGAACAATCCCAAATCTCTTACCCTTTCCTCAAAGGAGAGATGCTCCATCCCTCTAATCACCTGGGTGGTCCTCCTCTAGACTCATTCCAACAGGTCAATGTCTTTCCTGTGCTGGAGACCCCAGAGCTGGATGCAGCACTCCAGGTGGGATCTTACCAGAGAGGAGTAGAGGAGCAGAATTCCCTCCCTTGACCTGCTGGCCACACTGCTTTTGATGCAGCCCAGGACACAATTGGCTTTCTGGGCTGCAAGTGCACGTGACCTGGTCATGTCCAATCTCTCATCCACCAACACCCACAAGTTGTTCTCGGCAGGGCTGCTCTTGATCTGTTCATCCCCAGCCTGTGTTGGTACTGGGGGTTGCCCTGACCCAAGTGCAGCACCTTGCACTTGGTCTTGTTGAACTTCATGAGATTCCCTTGGGCCTACTTCTTGTACCTGTCCAGGTCCCCCTGGATGGCATCCCATCTTTCAGGTGTGCTGCAAATCTTACACGTTTTCCTGTTAAAACACTTGAATAGTTCAATTTACATAATGATCATCTCAGTCCTTTGACTATGAGTGTTTTCCTTTTGAGTCATAGTCTATTTAATAAAGCACACTCTTGTCTAATACCTATTTTTATGAAAATAAGTAATTATATGCCATCTTCTAATTGCTAAACTGTGTTTTTAAGGAATTTGAAAACCATTAATTTAGGGAATGTTAAGCTGGGTAGCAACCAATTTGAAACATCTGCAGAGTATTCAAGGGGCTGATAATAAATCCACTCTTGCAATCCACTTATTGCCAAATTAATAATGCTTCCAGAGGAAGACATGGCTCATCTAATATCAAACAGGATTAACAATAGTCTTATAGTCTCAGTCCCTGGTGTTCCTTGTATGCCACAAATGAGAACCTCTCTCCATATGAAATTGAGGGAATAGACATCTATATTGTTACTTATGAATGGCAATAAGCATCCTGAGTTTTCAGAAGTGTGAAGCACAAAAATCACATAAATTAAGCGCCAAAAGATGTGGAAACAGGTGTTTGGGTGGTTTTTGAACAAGAAACCATTTGAGATTTAAAGAAAAAAGTCTGAAATCTGAGTCCTTGTGCTGATGACATTATGAATGCTATGTACTGAACTAACAACTGCTAATATAGTTGGGGTTTTTTTGCAACTTCAATGTGTACCATTTTTCATGGTTGTGCAAGTACTGGTGAAATGGCTTTCCTTTAACCTCCCTTATAGCATACCCCTATAATGCAACACCGTCATAGATTTATGTACTGCCTTGAATGTTTCTGTTACTTGGAAAACAGATGAAAAGCAGAACAAAGCTAACTTGATCAATTAGGTTTTGATAAGTTAAAGGTTTTCTGATGCCATTTTATTTTATTTATTAAAGCTGGTTATCAACATTGTTGTCTTTTTATTTGCATTAATGTGTCTCCCAGCAACTGAGAACTACTTTCAGACTGAGGTATTTGAGTGTTTAAAGTCTGAGTGATCTATGCTGTTAATAGTTGAAGCCCAAGGAAAGAATATTTTTTGAGTTCATAGGCCATATTGTTTCAATGGGCAGCTTCATAAGGGTTCTGCTCTCCATTTGAGTCTCACGGTCTTTTCTGAATTCATACAAGTTGTGTTTCTGACAGTCTGATTTAATCACTAATTGTGATTAAACTGTAAATTTACTCTCTTAGCAATGGAATGAACATCACCGTGGGATTGAGTAACAATGTTCACACTACTGGAGTAATGTTTTCTCACTCTTGCCTGTGTGCTTGGCTCTTCTTAACTTTTATGGCTTTTTCTTAATCTAGGAATAAAACTACTCAGCTGGTGACTTACTAACTCCCAACTAGTAACAGCTTCCTTCTCAGTTTGCCCTCACTTCTAACGGGAGAGTGATGGAATTGTTCTGACTTTAGACACAAGACTAGTCTTTGTTTGTAGGTTCTAAAGGAAAAAAAACTACATCAAATAATAAACACAAAAGAAAGCCTTGGCTTATGTATAAAATCTTTTGAAGGTCTAATTTTTATAGTCCACACAAACTTCTTTGTGGAGGAGGAATTTTCTGGTAGCAGAATTATTCTGAATTCTTTGGTCCAAGAAGTCCTTTTTTTTCTTTACTTCACTTTGACTCCCGCAGTGTACATCTTTGCAACACACAGCTGGAACTGAAGCCTGCTTCTTTATAAAGAGCTGTGAGCTGAACAAATAACAGTAATTACAGGGTTTGAAATTGTTGGCTTCCTTGTATAATTTATAAAAGATTTAATGAAATGTTTCTTCAGTTAAAAGCAAATCACTACTTCCTCATAACAGCAACCTCAAGGAAAAATTGGAACTGCTTTACACATGTGTAGGGCCCCCTGAACCTGGAGGATAATGGGAGGGACTGTTGGACCTCTTAGAAACTGGGGGTTCTGGACTGGATACTGAGAGTCTGAGAACACAGGAGGCTTTAAGACAAAACCATGGAACCTCAACTGTGGTAACCACAGGGCTGATTACATAGTGTATAGTTTGTATAATGCCTGTTTAAGGTAAAATTTGTATAAAATTTGACTCAAACTGAGAAGTCATAGTCCTAATCTGCTCTAAAGGCATACTATCAATGATTAGGTTAAATATTTGTTTTGCTTTTGTGTTGTATCACTAGTTTGTGGTGTGATAGCACTTGCATGTTTGATGCTGCACAGGCAGGTGAAAGCATAGTTTATCCTCTGAAGACCAGTCTTTAAATCAGGGACAATGGTTTTCTGTGCTACCCTACCTGGATGGATGTTACCTTCACTAGTACTATGGTTTTGTCCCTGAATAAAGATGAATTGATGTTTCATTTTAATGCTGTAGGAATATTCTGGCTATTTCATAGAATCATAGATTGGTTCATTTTGGAGGGGACCCATAAAAATCATCTAGTCCAACCCACCTGCTGTGGGCAGGGACAGTTTCCACTTGACCAGGTTGCTCAAAGCTGCATCCTGCTGGGCCTTGAATACTTTCAGGGGTGGGACATCCACAATTTCTCTGGACAACCTGTTCCTATGCCTCATCATCCTCACAGTAAAATATTTCTTTCTTATATCTAATCTAAACATACCCTCTTTTAGTTTAAAACTGTTACACCTTGTCCTTTCACTACAGGCCCTCGTAAAAGACTCTCCATCTAGCTTATAAGTTCCCTTAAAGTATTGAAAGACCTTAATAAGGTCTCCCTGGAGCCTTCTTTCCTCTAGGCTAAAGAATTTTGAGCAAAGCAGCAATATTTTATTGTATGTTTGTGGTGAGTTCATCCTGACTGGATGCCAGGTGCCCACCAAAGCCTCTCCAGCTGGGCAGGGGAGAGAAAATGTAATAAAAGCTCCTAGGTCAAGATAAGGGCAAGGAGAGGTCACTCACCAGTTACTGTCATGGCACCACCAGCATTGCCTTATGATCATGTGCATAAATCGAGATGAGGTAAATATGGGATGGCTTTGTCCTGCTACTGTAGTCTTACCGACCTGCAGGGCCTTCTGTGGGGTTTTGTGTTTTCCTGGGACTTTGCAATTATATTCCACATTAGTTTGTGTACTGAGTAATTTTTTCTGTTTCATAGTGTCTGCTCACTGAAGCAAGCCCAACGCTACACATGCTTTTGGTCATAATATTCCAGTATTTATAACAAGACTAGCTGCTTCTCACCATAGCTTGTGTATGACTCAGTCTTTCAGTAAAAACTGTTATATTTTTTATTTCACCAGTTCATGAGTTTTTTAATGTAGATTTCAACAAGATTTTCAAGCTGAGCTATGTAATTCAAAGGCCTGTCAAATAATATTGTATTATTTCTGCTGAGGCTCGCCAGCCTCCCGGCAGCCATCCTAGGAGAAGGACAACTCTAACTCCAAACCCGGGCAGATGGAGCTCTCTTAGCCCTGGAAGGCCATCCATCTAAGAGAAGGATAATCTAACTAACCCTACATCCTGAAGACTTTGCTGCCACCGTCCAAGCTTGCTAGGCCCTGGCAGATGAACCTTAGGACTAAAGGGTGGGGCCAGTTCCGCGCACGCTGTGCCTCACCTAAAAAATCCACTGCGCAGGCTTGAAGGAGTCACCCACATTGCAAAGCCCTGCAGTGACAGGCAAGGGATGAAACGGCAGGTGAGAAGGTGCACTGGAGGCTGCAGATGGAGACTTTCCACTGTGCCTTTTGCAACCGGGCTTGCCTATCCCATATGGGCCTTTTTAGCCACCAGCGTGCTTGCAGCAAGCATGGGTAGAGCCCTTCCCAAATCTTCGTTCGCGAAGTCTAGCCATGATGATGATGATGATACTGTCATGGGAAAAAATAGACTTGACTTGAGGAAATGAATTAAATTTATTACCAATGAAATCGGAGTCAGATAATGAGAAAAACTAAATGTTTAAAAAAAATTCCCCCCACACCTTGCTTCTTCTTGGGCTCACCTTCACTCCTGAATTCTCTACCTCCTCCCCTCCAGTAGTACAGGAGGATGGGGAAGGTTTTATGTTTTTCCTTTTCAGTGGTTTCAGTTCACTCCTGAGTTAAATGGGAATGAAATGTGTAATTTGGCCACTGCCAATAGAGTATTTTCATATGCCAAGCCACTTTGTGCCCCTCTTTCCTAAGGAGTGAAGAGAACAGAGGGAATAATGTCCTGCTGGTAGAAGTCCATTAATTCTGCAGCATTGTAATCTGTCATTCTCATGGCATTATTTAGGAATCTCAAGACAAAATGAAGTCTTGTAGTGATACCACTTTTTAAAGATTTCTAAAATGTTGGTTTATTAGCTGACTTTCATTTATAGCAGGCCTGACAGAAGAAGTCAGTGTATTAAATGATTTTCTTCTATTCTGAAATTACTTTTGTATTATAATTTTTAATTTTAGTCATCATTCCTGTTGTCAATTTGTGCTAACTTCAAAGATGACTCAGGTGCACTGATGAAGAACATCCACAGTGTCTGCGCACCTGTGCATGAGTCACAGCTGGAGCCTGCTGTAGAATTTTTTGTATCAGCAAGTAATTTCATTAGGTTTTACCTTAAAAATAGTTTGTACAGGATAGGGCAGTACATCTTACAATAAATAGAAGAGCAGGTAAAAGGATTATTATTTTTTTATTTTGTGTGTTTCCTTTCCCCCCATTGTTGTCTATTCTGCTATCAAATGCAACGCTGAGTGTTTTTCAAGTTTCCTTTTGGAGCTGATCAGTTCAATTATTGTAACTGAGACTTTCATAGGGAGAATATCTTGGGGAGAAGAATATTTATTAATAAAATGCATTTTTCCAGCTTTGCAGGAGTTCCTTCACACTGTAGTGCAGAATAATCAGTGCCTATCTCTTTGTTTTACTTGAAATGAATTTCAGTCTTTGGTGGTCACTGCCTTGAATAATCAATTCCTATTGTATGAAACCCATCCATTTCATGTGGAAAAAGACTGTGGATCCTCCTGTAATAATAAGATTTTGATGGAAATGTGCATTACGAAGCAATGTAAACATTCGAGGTCTAGCAGGCAAGGAATTTTCCGTGAGTTGTTCACAGTGGGGAAAATATGACATTCTGCCTGTAGATTCAAGGCCAGAAACAGTTAATGGAACAGAGAATATGATCTCACTGTGCTTTGTGTAGCAATTTCTACTTTAAATTAATGTTCTAAATCAAGTGAGCTTTCCTCCCTTCTTGCAGATGCACTTGTCTTCAGACTGTATCTATGATTTTGCTTATCATGTTTTCTCCTCTCACAGCTGCCCTTTCTGGTAGCAATCTATCAGTTATACACTGAAGAATGTATAAGGCCTTATAAAAAGAAAATTTAATCTTTCACAAGGTCACCTTTCAATCATTTAATGTGCTGAAGGTCCTATGTGAGCATGAAACCAAATCCTGATTGATTGATTGATATTAATATTGCCCACTTCATCCAGTATAAAGACAGCTGCAACTCAGTGTGGTGAAAAACTAATTCATAGTCTGGATTTCTGTATTCAGTGAGTGGGACTGACCGCATTTTTTCTCAGCCTAAATGGGAAATGGCATTTATTCCCCAGAGGATGTGTGAATTTTTCTTTCTTGAAGTAACAAACCAACCTGGCTAATCTTGACTTTGCACTTACATAGTAAAGTATTTGTTTTACTTCTGTGACTTTGAGTATCTTTTTAGATTTAAGCATGTTAGATGTAAAAACATAATTTGCTTTGATCAACTAAGGTGGTGACATTCATTTGGAGACCAGTGGCAGGCTTGCTTGTAAATCATTCACTAAGACCACTAAGACTTTATGCAACTCAACCTTGTGCTTTGGGGCAAAACTTTGCTCTGTTGTCTGGCTTGCTTGGCACAGGATTGTACAAGGGGCTAATAATACAAAGGTTGTAATTTTCTAAAGCTGGGCTGAGGAGGAATTTTAGGTATTTGGATTTGAAATTATGTGTCACACGCACCTGCTCAGCAGACTCCAAATTCCTGTAGAAACCTCTTCCCCTTTTTTTGCCTTTCCCCTTTTTCTTGCTTTCCCCAGTTTTTACCTAATCTGTGGCTGACTATTGGGGAACCCCGGTCTTGTGGGTTTACTCAGACTGTGTTGAGCAGTATGGCCTAATTGAGTATTTTTTTTTAAAGAGTGACTTCACTGCCATCACTTTCTGGAAAGAGAAGCAACAGCAAGATGGGCCAACATGTTAGGAGGCAGAACAAGTTAGTTCATAGTTATACTACAAAACTGAAGTAATTCCAGCTGAAATGCAGTTTTTCTTTTAGTCACTACAATGAGCAAGTAGGAACTAAGACAGAGAAGCTCAAATTAGCATGAACATTTACTAACTAGTCAAATAAGCAATAAGAGTTTCCCAGACTCTTGTTTACTTATGCTTAATAAAGTGTGAGATAATGAATTAGGACAAATTGCTTATTAACAGGCAACAACTTAATCAGGGCAATGTGTTGTCACGAACTACCAGAATGAGGTGTAGGTGTCTATAAAAATCTCAGGTCCAAGCTGAAGCCAAAGCTTAGAGATTAGTTTATAATCACTTTTGTATTATACAGTGAATAGTTTTTACAAGTAAATGACATGCCATTCAGTCCTGCTGTAATTAAAGAATGCTAATGAGACATGCCAGGCAGTGCTCTGCCGGGCAATTATACCAATTCATAAAATGACGTATGGCAGGCAGCAGAAGAATGCAGGGTAGACATACAGACCACCAGCAAAAGCTCAGGAGTCTGGGAAATGATGAACTAATACAACTACATGAATAAGGAATTGAATTCTGGGCTCTATTGATATGCTGATAGAGACAAAAACGTGACTCAGCAAAGGCTCTGTGTGGTGTCGCACACAAAATTATTTCTTCTCTTCTGTTTGGATGACTGATTTAGCCAGAAATATGTTTGTAGAAAGCAACAGGGGTACTCTGGAGTGGTTTAGCACTGTCAGAGAATTACTTAAAAGCCATTTGCTTCAGCTTTAACTGCTGGTTGTCAGCTTTCATGTATATAGGACAGCATTTTTTTCCGCCTGTACCAAGCATCAAGTTGGTAAGTCCAGATTGGCTCTTGTCTTTCTGTCCTATTCCTATGCACTCAATTGCATTTGTATATAGTACTGATCTGATAGCGTGTCTGCAAAATTTCCTGTTACTTCTTCACTAGAATGAGTTTCTGTCAAATCCAGTTGTTCATGTATATAATTGCAGCATGCTTTTGTTCTCATTTTCCCAAGGCCATAGGTTCTGACTTAGTTCTTTGTACAATGCCTATATGGAGAGTCAGGCTAAATAAATCTTCAGCCCAAGTACTGTAACCTTTAAACAGAGCCTGCCTTGCTCAAATTTGCCTTGAAAATTCGAGTTGGCAAACCATGTTCTGTATAGGTAGTCGAAATTAGGAGCAGGGCAGGAAAGGGAAAAATGAAGTCAATAAAAATTTATTTCATACTTTCGCTAAAGTTTATTTCCAGTCCTCCTCTCATTTCTTTCCAGAGGCCAGAAAAGTAAGGAAGTGGAAATGATCAGTAATTTTAAATGATATTTTGTTATGAACTATGAATCACTAATCTATTTAGCTGATGAAAATGTTTATTAAATGAAGGACATAAGTTATTCGTAGTTTTTTCTCGTGGGAAAAAGCAAGTCTAGGGGAGGTGCTTCAAGGAGCACAAGCTACTCTGTATACAACTCAAGCTTATATTCAGATTTCCAGTTTGTTACTGAAAAAATGAGGCAACTGCAACAGAGTAATTTTCTCAGCTGGAGGCTTGCTGGTACTCAGAAAGACAATCCCTTACATAGGCAAGACATCCTCAAAAGGTAGAATGGAAGGCAGCAAGATCATATTGAAATGAGGGAAGAGGGTATGCCCTTGATATTGGGTATGTGGTATTTTCTGTAGTCTCAGGCTCAAAGGCAGCATTTTTCATGCCAAGTACCAGTCATGAGAGTCATGTGGAGCAGAAATAATCACATACACAATGATGCTGTTGTACCTGCTACTCAACCCCATAGAAAATTTTGGTTATGCTACAGTTTTATCGAGGGAAGGAGTGTAAGCCTGTAGGTACTTTTGCAGTAGATCTATGCCAAAATAAAAGTCCATTTATTTTTGGTTCTGAAGGGATGACATCTGTGAACAACTTACTTTTCTTAAACTTTGCAAGTCTGTTTATCATTGAGTCCTCTCCTGCTTGCTGAAAACCTTTGTCTAGCACATGCTGTTGGGATGAGAAGCCACATGAAATGAAGATCAAGGTTCAATATTACTTCCACTGTGATCAGAGGAACTTTTCCAACAGCCTTCTATAACTTGCCCCTATTTTTCTGAAAATGTCCCACAGATATGCAGGAGAACCCAGATGTATCCACATTGGGTGCACTGTGCCTGATTACAAACTAAAAACATATACTTAGGAAAATTGATTTTATGTTGTTAGCTGTCTTCTTTTAAAAGTCAGTTGGTCCCTTGCCTTGTTGATTTCAGTAGTAACTTTCCTCTCCATTGCTAGAAACCAGATGATACCTCAACACTTGGAAACTGTTTCCATGAATCATGTGGAACCTTGAAGCATATTCAGAAGCAAAATTTGTCAGGAGCTTTAATGAAGAGGCAAACCCAGACAGCATGACAGAGCAAGAGGAGTCAAGCACAAAATAAGAGATATTTCCTTAGTCACATCAGAATGTTGATGTATCTGGAAGGATACAATAGCAATATGGTAGTAAGTTTTATTAGTAGAAGAGATATTTGGATGTTGCAGCCTTTAAAGTCTGTATCTTTAAATTCTTTAAATTCTGCTTTATGCATTAACCATTCACATCTGGTGTTAAAATTATTTTTATTTACTTGAAAACTTTTAATCATTTTTCAAGTGTAAATCATCAGGGTGGCCCATGTATCTGGAGGATATTTAACTCAAAAGGCTTCAGACACTTCCATTTGGAGTTTTCCCTTTCCCAGCAACAGCAGCACTGTAAGTACTGTATATTTAGGCCGTGTATGTCTACTCTGTTGTATTGTGAGTGCAATAGTTTCAAATGTAATAACATAAAGACTCTTTAAGGCAAGAATCCTCTATCTTCTTTAACATCTCTCTTCAACTTCCAAAATAGCAAGGTCTGGGAATTTCCAAGGAGGCTGCAGAGAGCTAGCTTCTGCCTTTGGTTCAAAAGAAATGATGATATGGTTTTTTGTCCCTAGCCTTTCTAGGTTCCTTTTAAAATTTTAACTTCTAACTTTTTTTTTTCAGTAGGGTCCAGTGTGGAGAATACTGTGAAAAGAGTTAAGTTTTGGTACAGACTTCTGGGAAGCAGGAGTAGATGGCAAATGGGATTTGTTGTATGATGTATTTAGAGGTGTCATTGCTCACTCCAGTTTCTGGTGCTACCAAAGAAACATATGTGAAATACTGATGCAGTCAAGGCTCCTTGTGCTGAAGGTGGCCTAGTTTTGCTACCTTAAGTGTATTTGGCTTGTTAGCGGAGCCACTATACCTTCTTTCTGGAGAGAGGTTAACAATCTGAGGAAGTGATTTGTAGTTGTCTTTTGTCACAAGTCTGCACAATTATTCTCTCAAGCTAGTTCACAGTTCATATTGCTCCTTGGTGTTGATTTTGCACAGATGGGATGTGATCAGAATGCAGGCTCATCATATATTCGTATTAATTCTGAGCAGCCTAGTGGGATACACAGATGTGAATGTCAAACACGTGATTTGTCCTGTTCTGGCACTTGCCTTTGTCCCTTTGCTGAGTGGTATCACATGTCCAAAAGACATTTTGTCAGTTTCGTAGTGGAAATGAAACCAGAGATGCTTAACCTGGAGGCATCACATGTTCTTTTTATTCAGTCCTCTCTTTGTCAGCACAAGACCAGGGTCAGTTTTCCTCAAAGCAGCTTTGCATCAGAGATCCACACTGCCAAAGTCCAAGGGCTGCATTCCCCTAAGTCAGTGGGACAAAAACTGCTGAGGAATCCAAAGAGCTAGCAAGGGCAGCATACTTTTCCGAGAGTCAAGATTGGTCATCAAGTGAGAGAGAAAAAGTGCTTTGCGACCTGTGCATAGCCTTGCAAGGTGGTAATGCCCACCCTAGTAAAAGTTATGCACTCTATTATTCACACAAATTAATGCTTTTATTACTTTTTTTTTCCCCTCCCCCCATACAGGATGTGTTTTCTGAGACTGACTGCACATCCAAATGCTGAGTTTTGGATACCTGCAGTCTCCCTCCTAAAACTGAATTAATATTGAGAAGTAGGTTTAAGACTATAATTGCCTGTTGATATCAGCAAGAGGAAAGGAAAAGTACTGGTACAGGGTCTAGTTGGGATGGAGTTCCTATCAGCCCATATAGTGGTGGAGAAAAGTGGAGAAAGAATTTACTGGATTAAAGTGTAGTAAAACTAAATGATCAAGGTCTTACTTAAAAGTAGAAATACAGTGTCTGGTTGTACAATTAAGCTGTGGTATTAAAGGATTCTATTGCATATTCTAGACTTAATGAAGGTATTTTTCAAGTACAATGCTGCAATATTTTAAGTACTCTAAATTATTTTACTATAATCCCTCTTCTACACAGACTGAACTCTGAGGGCATTAGTTTACTATTTATTATAGAAGAGTTAGCTACATTGCCCAGTGGGCTTGCAGTCAGCACATATGCCAAAATAATAGATGGAACAGCACAAATGGTACCTAGACAAAGCATCAAAGCACCTATGGGAGCTACTTTAGGATTTTATCTCCATATGTGACCAGGTCTCGCTCAGAACTTTTACTCACCCATCCAAAAGTGAGTGCTTCCCATCTTCAGGCTGGACACACACCCTGCGGATACCCCTGTTATCGGGAGTATCCACGCAGAAGTTGTCTGCAACCTCGGGAGACAAGTTTGCCCAGTTGGCCTAATCTCCAGCAGTATTTTATACCCTTTTGGAAGCAGATGTTTACCAAAGTCATTTGCAGTCATCACAGCTCCCCGATCTCTGGAATGTATTAATTATACAACTGTCCAGACAGTTCCTTCTGCAATTCCCACCTGATGTTCTTAGAAGGAATCACACTGCCCATCAGAGACAACAAGTATGTAAAGGATGAACAAGAAGACTTGACTAGCATTTGTTGCTGTTCCACTGGGATGGAGTTCATATCAGCCCATATGATGCTTTGCTTTGCATTTGTGACTACAGCAGTGTTGATAACACACCATTGTTTTGGCCACTGCTGAGCCATGCTATCACAGCATCAAGGCTTTCTTTCCAAACCACTCCTCTGAAGACCAGTAGGCAAGCAGTTGGAGAGCACACAGCTGGGAAAACTGACCCTAGGTGACCAAAGGGATATCCTGTACCATATGATGTCATGGTCAGTACAACAAAGCTGAATTTTAAAATGTTACTGATTTTAGAAATTATGGTTTAAGGCAACTTACTAGAAATAATACTAAAAGTTCTGATTTTTTTTAAGATGTCATGTTCAAAAGTCCTTGAAAATCAAGTCCCTCTTAAAATCCTACATATAATAATGAATATATAAATCCACTTGCATTAGCTCCTAGATTTATTTGTGTGGGTGGACATTTGAAGAACAGAGTGTACCACCTAACAAAAGCAACATGGTAGCAAGATGAGTAAATTTGGAAGTCCATGGGCCTCTTCTTTCTCATGGCAAAACAAGTAAGTTACAGAGCTATAGGAAAGATTATTGCTGGAGACTACCTTTAAGTTATGTGGTTTTGCTCCATCTACTGAGTAGTAATACAACTGATTTTTAGCAACTTCTGCAGGCTTCTGGTTTGTGTGGAGGCAATTACCAGTGAATGGGGAAGGTGCTGATTACTGTAGTTGGTTTCAATGCACTGCCTAGTTTCTTGCCTTTGCTAAGCTTACAGAAGAACCTAGATTTTTTTTTAAGTTTGGCAATCTAAGATCAATGCTTCAGTGGTGTAGACACTTTTGTTGTAAATTTGTCCTTGATACCTTTTTTACTCATTGCTCTTCCAACTTCAGGAACAGAGGTAGTCTTTTGTCACTGCCGACTTTGTAAGAAGCAGTTTTTTGGTCATCCTGGGATAACTTTTTATATTTATTACATGTCAAGACGGCAACAAAGGCAATTAAGAGAAAAAAGAAGCAGCCATTATTTTATCTTTCCCAATTATATATTCACCAGAAATTACAGAGCAGAAAATCATTGGATTGTTGTGTTGGTTTTTGCTGGGATAGAGTTAATTTTCTTCATAGTAGCAGGTATGTGGCCATATTTTTGATTTATGCTGCCAACAGTGTTGATAACTCAGGGATGTTTTCATTGTTGCTGAGCAGCACTTGCACAGTATCAAGGCTTTTTTCTGCTTCTCCTATCGCCTTGCCAGCAAGGAGGCTGGGAGGTGGGGGGGGAAGGAGTTATGAGGGAGAACAGCTGTGAAAGCTGACCCCAATTGAACAAAGAGACATTCCATACCTTACAGGGTCATGCTCAGCATATAGAGCTGGGGGAAGAAGAAGGAAGGGGTGGGATGTTTGCAATGATGGTGTTTGTCTTCCCAAGTCACTGTTATGCGTCCTGGGGCCCTGCTTTCCTGGGGTTGGACAAACATCTGCCTGTCCATGGGAAGTAGGGAATGAATTCCTTGTTCTGCTTTGCTTGGGCACGCGGCTTTTGCTTTACCTATTAAATTACCTTTATCTCAACCCAAGGGTTTTCTCACTTTATTCTCCTGGTTCTATCCCCTTTTCCCCTGGGAGCAAGCAGCTGTGTGGTGCTTAGTTGTCAGCTGGGGTTAAACGAAAAAAATTGTATGATCTAATATGAACATGAAGAAAAAGGTCTGTATTACCTCTTCAACATCAATAAAACAACCTACCATTGAAGAGAATATCTGATTTTACAGTTTCACACTGCAATAATGGCAGTCATATGTACTCAAGTGTATCAAGCCCTACCTAAACCATTAATGGAACTTTTCACAACTACTTGTGAAAGCAACTTCCTGTAACTCCTGTGGGTGAATTACTCCTGTGATGACCTTTAATAATAGCTAAGAAAAAAGGAGAGACAAAGGGAGCGAATTTCTAGATAAGGCTTTGCTCACACCTGAAAGTCACATCAACCCGTTCAGTGCAAAATTCAGCTTCAATCTGTTTGAATCTGTTCCTTGAAGCTTTTACAGTTTCATAATATGTGGTCAAAGTGCCCTTGAGGAGAAAAAGTAATACTAGAAAACAAATTGTTTTGAACAACTTAGGACCAAATTTACCATTATGTGCATTAAGGATTGGGTAGAGTGCTCCTGTGAAAAGCTGGAGGCTGGAATTTTTGTTAAAACTACACCCTGTTGATATTCTGAGAGCTCTCACTGCTTTCTCTGAAATCAGTCAGTGTTTCTGAGTGTGAGGATAAGTCACTGTGCTTTCTCTGCCAGTAACAGTTGAACTAGATGTGCTACTAATTCATAATTTAAGGTGAATGTAAGGTAAATATCTTTCATTGCTCAGCAAATTTTGTTTTAAAGTCTTCTAATTTTTAAACTTGATTTTAGTAGTAAAATCCCAGTTTAATTTTTTTGGTTTTAGAAGATAACAAATCACTTCAATCTTGTATACTTAAATTTTTCTGCTGACTAAAAGGAAATAGTAGAATGTCATCTAATGGGAAGCTTGGAATTTGCAAAATCCTATTAATTTGTTGATGTTATTACTAAGAAACAAGCCAACTCATCTTAGTGATCAAGCGTAGGGCACTGGCTTCCCAAATGCTAATTGAAACAGAAACAATTAATGAAGTAACATTTTAATTTGGACCAATGAAGGAAAACTGGAGATGGTGAAATATATTTACATGGGTTCCTTTAACTTCTCTCCCCTGACAGAGAAAGGCAAGTACCAGCTGGGGTTTCCTGCCTTCTTCTGCTCCAGTTCCACTGTCTGAGTGTTTTCTCCAGCCCACTGCCATGATCGGTCCTCAACATGTGAGTCTGCTCGTGTCAGATACAACACTTTAGCTCTTATCTATCATCTTACATATCCTACCTGGAGCATAAACTGAAAAAAATATCTATAGCAGCGATCAGAGGCTAGTGAAAAGCTGTTCTCCTTAACTCCAGAATTCTGACTTTCAAAATCAGTGGTAATGTTCGTTTGCTTGCTTTTTTTCCCCAGCTAGAACCCTGTAGTGTACTGTAAGAGAAGCTTCTCCCCATAGCTCTCCTGTGCTGCTCTGGAACCATAGGCTGATGCTTGCTTTCTCACTCACAGCACTGGATGGTGGAGTGGGTGATATAATCTTGCTGTACCTCTGTCCTGGCCTGTTCTTGAACAGGCACTGAGGTAAAAATCCACTCCTCAGTGAGCTTCAACGCCTGCATGTCCCTTACACAGCAACCTAATCTAATAGGAATAAGCAAAAACTTTCACTGCCAGCAAGAAGCACTTGAAATAAGTATTAATTATTAATACTAGTATTAGAAGTTATTTAGGTGTAACAGTTTTTTCCACGGAGAAATACCAGAGCACATCTTTGTGGAGGACCAAGAATCAGAATGGGAATGGTTTCAGGAATGGAAGAACAGATGCAGTGAATGAAAGGACTTTATTGTGTGGACTTCACCTTTATCCTGTGTTTATGGATCTGTACAGTGCATGCTTCCTTGAGATTTGTATTTCCCAGACATGCCTACTGCCTGTTCCTCTGCCTCCCTGTTCTCCCTCTGATTGGCTGAATGAGCTGCAGAGAGGAGTCAGCTACCATTCGTCATTTCCTTCCCCTGGTCCCTCCCCCTTTTGACTGTATCCCTATCCCGATTTGTTTCCTTGGTTGTCTCTCTCATGTTCCACCCCACTGCTGGTACAACCCCCATCAGAGTTTATAAAACCCCTACACACCCCCTTAAAACTGAGTGTTGTACCACAACTTTCAGACCTCGTCGAATCCCTTTGTGCAGTGCAGTACCTTTTCCCTTCCCCTTTGGACCGTGGCATATGGCGTCCACTGCGGGGCACGAGGTGTGAGATTCCCTTAAATTAAAGGAGCTCCCTCGCATTCGCAAGGACTCAGGCAGCATCTGGAGAGGTGTCGCTCCGGTGGTCACCCTAAGCCGAACAGCAGACAGCGGATCCATTGGATCAGTGCTGCATTTTGCACCGAAAAAGGTGAGCGGCTCTGGGACATCCCTAAACCCTTTCCAGACATCAATCCCCGCAACAGAAAAATTTTAACGCCAACAACAAACCACTAGAAGCCACAGTAACACCGCAATGGTCCTCTGGTTGTCTACCTCCCAAAAATTCATATACCGCAAGTTAAAGACTTTATTTTGGAAAATGGACACCCCTTACACAAAAAATCTGCAAAGGCCCTTGCTAAATGGCTCGAGAATGGAGGAGAAACAGTGTCCGACAGTACGTCTTTAAAGGACTTGGAAAAAATTGGATACAATATTTGGAAAGCGAAAGAGTGGGGAGACAAGATTGCTGTTGAAGCATTAATAGCTTGGAGATTGATTCTGATGATGCTACAACATCAAATGATGAGTTCTAATGAAAGCCTCCAACAATCACCGCAAAAATCTAAAAAATCCAAGTCCAAATCCCCAACAAAGGACAAACCCCAGAGAAACCAGCACAGCAGTGGGGCAGGGGGAGGGTGTGTGCCGCACAGGAGACACACAGTCTTTGAAACGGGACGAACGCAGTGGGGGAAGTCGCTCGCGGACGCACGGGACCAAGGTGCATGAAGGGTGAACGCAGGAATGCGCACAGCATGGAAAAATGGTGTGCAAAAACTTTGCATGCTTCCCGTCAGTTCTGCCCCCCAGCCCACCTGCTCGAGCCCTGTCGGCACCACCGCCCAGCCCACCGCCACATCCCCGCCTTATGCCCCCGGCACGCCCTGGACTCTACCACCAGAACGCCCTCTGCCTGCAGAGTCATGTCTACCCCTATGTCATCCTCCTTCCAGGGTAGACGGGAACTAAGGGGCAGGGCCAGAGCCTTTCCCGACAATAACATCTGGAAAGGCGGCTGTGCCCAGGACACATTTGTTACCGAGGCTCCCAGCAGCTGCTGGACAGCAGATGCGTCCCTGCCATGCAATGATACTTGGAAGGCTTTTCAGACAGAGGCCACCCAGGCTCATGACGCTGAATTTTTAAAAGCTTTTTATCTGGAGGAGGGAAGCATTCCAGAATGGAAGCCAATATCCTACCC
>VWZG01007529.1:0-26954 GCA_013396735.1 Grallaria varia
TACATCATGATTTACTTGTTCCTGTATCTTACCATCGACCAGTATTCTAATTGCTACTTTTTGTGCATCCAGGTCTCTCTCTATATAAAGGAGCATATATCTCTTTCTTTTCTTGTTTCATAAGAGTATATGCAGGCTACATTAACTGAATGTCAGACAATTTTTTCCCGTTATAAGTTCTTGATGTAAAGGTGATGTAGCTTTCTTGATACACTGTAAAGGTTATTAAGTATGTGTAAAGATAATAGGCTGATTATTCAAAAAATTTGTTCACCAGCTGCTGTCATATATAGTAAGTTGTGCTGGTTTTGGCTAGGGTAGAGTTAATTTTTTTCACAATGGCTTGTATGGGGCTGGTTTAGATTTCTACGGCATAAGTACAGCTTGTTATTAGCAGAACCACTCTGAGATTTCAAGGTTTCATTACAATAAGCCTGTAACCACCAGTTCTTTTGTTCCTTCATGAATTATTTTTGAAATCACAAGGTATATGTAAGTATTGAACAGTTTATCCTGTCAGTAGAAAAGCAGTATTGCTTTCACTTAGTTTCTACAGAAAGTTTTGGTGTAATTTTCAAAGTTCTCTTACAAATGACCTGCAACAGATTAACACTTGCTTACAAGTACCAAACAAGGAAAAGAAATATCTAATATTCAGGCAGTTCATCAACAATGCAGCCAATGAATAGCAAATCTCAATATTGTTCTAACCATTAAGTACTGTCACCTCTATCAGATTAGTGTTGGTAGCCTAATCAAGGTTAAAGGAATGCATCTGGCAAGTGCATCAGGATAAATCACTTGGAATGCATTATAAATGACAAGTGATCTCAGAAAATCTAGCTGAAGGTTCCCAGGGAGTAAAATTTATTAGATAGGTATTAATGCTGATATTATACTTTTTGTGTGTTACAGGCTCCAGTTGAAGAAGTAATCATGCCTACCACTGTAAGTTTTCAGAAACATAAATTAATAACAAGTAAGAAGTTATTTTAAATATTTTTCTTTAAAATCTGGGTGTGCAAAGCAATGGAAATACATACTTTACCAGGGAGAGCTGGGAAGAACCTTTTCAACCAAAATCTCAAAGCCATTCAAAAAACATATAATATTGAAATTGTTCTCAATTTTTAATTAATTTTGGTTAATTTTATAATTAGACAACTCTGATTTGCAAATGGTACTTAGCCTTTACTTTTCTAGTATTCAGACTATGTTCCCTTATTCTCTATGATCTTTCAGTGAGACATTTACTGAAATTACCCCTTTTCATTTTATTCTTCTTGATCTGAAAAGCAACATCAATGGAGTTTTGCTGGAGTGTTTGTATTCACTAAAACAGTTGTTCTGATTTGCTCAGAAGCTACACACTAGGCAGCACAGAAGAAAACTCTTCAGGAGGAACAAATTGAGTTTTATGGATTTTTCCCTACAGTAGCAGACAAGCCTTACATTTGTCCTGTGAAAAATTTCTTCAGAGGCAGATACCATGTTCTACAAAAATTCTTTGTTATATTTGTTTTTCTTGCTGTATACTTCAAGCTTTCATTTAGAGTTTTATTTTTGTAAGCTTCTGTAAGATTTATTTCTGTAAGTTATTTTTCAGGGAAGGTCCTCTGCACATATCCAGATCCAAAAATTCAAGATATGGGGCAATCTAATCTATTAGTACATATGATGATCCTAGTACTCCTCTAGCATTTTATGGGTGAATTAGTGTGCTGGTTTGTCATTATATTGACAAATTCTTTCCCTTAAATACATTTAATTTCTTCTACCACCTGTTTCTTTGAATCCTTCTGTACATGTGACAAAGTTCTCTGGATCCAAGGCATCTTACATTAACTTTGACTTTCTAAATGTATTGCTGCTTTTTTTTCCTCTCTCTCGCTCTTTTTTTTTTCCCCTTTTTTTTCCCCCTGGAAAATAATATCCATGTCTTAGTTCACCAAATTACCTTGATGGAGTATATTTAAGCATGTATGAAGACTTCAGTTAATAAAGGAAGTCTTTTCACATGTTAAGGAATATTATACATGTGACTGATGATGCATCTCTCTCTTCCTATGCCACATACATGCAAATGTTTGGGGCAGTTAGTAAAGTTGTGCTGCCAGCATAAGTCAAGACACTGAGGGGACAGTATGCCCGACATAAACCCATGGGTTCCATCTACAGTTCTTCCTGACTACCTGACTCTAGCAGAATTGTAAGCTGAACAATCATAGAATCATTTATATTGGAAAAGTCCAACCGCAACAAGCCCAACAAGCTATATTTAAACTCAACAATTCTGATTATCACATATAGTCTATCCTATGTTCAAAAACAACACAAATGCTTTTAAAGGTGATTTTTGAGATTTTTTTTCCTATGTGAAGAATCACTTTCTGTGTTTTAGTCAGTGAAAGAATGCACAGAAGAAAACATAGCAAAAGATCAAGCAAACTTACAGAGTTTGACAAATAATTATCACCTAGGAAGTATTACATAAAGAAGAATATAGACAAATTGTCAGTAAAGATAAAGACCTTAGACTTACACTCCATAAAGTATGTCTTATGAGTTCTGTAAATCTTAAATATTTTTCAGGGAAGTGTTGTTTGGGTTTTTTTTTTCTGGAGAGAGTAAATAGATCTCAATATCAATTACTCTGTTCAAACAGAGCAAAAGATTACAAAGCCTTTCCATTAGTGAAAACACAACACAGGCTACAAATGAGGAGTAAAGGAAGTGAAGATAAACAGATTTCATTCTGGATACATTGTGTAAGACATCTTCATCACTGTATCAACAGAATTTTGTATTTCTGAGTGGTTGCATGCCGCTTACTGTTAGTGGATAGACTTCTTCAGTCCACTTTATGTCTTATATACCTTTCTGGCTATACCTATTAGAAAGAAAAACTTTTGCTCTTTGTTGGCCATTCAGATAGTTGCTTATGAAAATGAAATAGAATTGAAGAAGTTATGTTCAGAATGCGATATGAGAATTTCTGTGAGATGGAGAAGGCGTTAATGACATTGAAATTGAGTTAGTATAGTAGCAAAGCTATTTTGTATTGTTCCTTAAAGTGATTTAGGATCTACGAGGACAATAAGAAGAAAATAGAAGACATAATGCAAGGACTACAAAAATATCACTCTGGCTCACCCTGAATGACATCTTTCTATATATGTTCTCCTTTTTGCTGCTGATTCATAACATGCATTGAGGAGTAACAAATAAACATTTGCTCTGGCTTGGCAGAAAGGACACAGAAAGTGCAGAAAATCAGGGCATGCTGTTCATATTTCTGATCCCTTTTCCATGTCTCTGCCTGAATGCTTCTATGGAAGCTTCCAAAGTGGTTCCAATTGGTACTAACAGAGTGAAAGGGAAACAAAATATGTTTTCCTATATATTTTCTATATTTCACCTAGGAAATATAAATTAAGTAGCATTCACCATTTTTACACCAGTATTTTTACTAATTGTTTTACTAAGATACTAGCATTAAAAGACATATACAGTAATTGGAGCATGAAACATGGGCATTTATCCAAGTTCACAGTATTTGAAATAGAAAATCATCCAGGTACTTTCTCATACAGATGCTGGGACTATGAAGCTTTTCTAAATCCCTTCTTTTGGTAAGTGATAGTTTTGTCTTACAGGACTCTGAAACAGAACCATTGCCTTAGGAAAAATCACAGCATCCTCAAAAGGATTTCAACACCCATTTTTCTAAGGTTACTTAAAATTTCTAAATGTTTTTTTTCCACATCAAACCATCCAAAACTCACAGAAACATAGTTTTGTAATATATAAAATGGAACTTGAGAAAAAAAGAAAAATAGCGAGGGGTATAAGAACATCTAATAACTATCATCTAGGATTATACCTGCATTTGGATGTCTGGCTCCTACAATTCAGATCAGGACAGTAGAAGAGACTACTCTGTATCTCTAGAACTGTTATAGTTCTGGGTTTGGTCAGCTCCTTCACTTAATACAGCTCTCTATGTCTAAAAGGGTGCCCCTGCCAACTGTCCCCAATGATGTAAAGATGCATTCTGTACCTGCACCATTGTTGACTCACTCAGAACTCACCAACTGATTGAAAAAGGCTGCTGCACATGCATATCAAAAATACTACTTGGGTTTTCTACTCTGGGCTCAGCCAAGGTACTTTCCAAGAATTATACCACTAGTGCCTTGAGACAACTTGTGGCAGCTCTCTCATTCTCTTGTAGAGCCCATTTTGCTTGTGTTTTAGAGAATTAAAGTGATTCTATTGTCAGGTTCATGGTGCCAGCAGGGACATCTAAAGCTACACTGGTGCTCTGATCTCAGATGTGTTTAGGGTGACAGTAGCTGATAAAGCACTTTTAGATTAGTCACAGGTCCCACCATGACTTCAGGTCCACAGCAGATACCAATGCAGAGTTCAATGCAATCTAAGCTTATGTAGGTACCAGCAACAGAATTGGGGTGACTGTTTACAAAAAATGCCTGTTTATTAAAACAATTTATAGCACTTAATTCTTTGGTGCTGATGAACTTGTGAAATTTCAGGTATTTCCTATTTTAAGGCACATTTCCCTTTCTCTGTAGATTTGAACTATATATCTATGGAGATAAATGCAAGAAGTTAATTTAGAGAAATATGTGCATTATCAATAGTACACCATATTCATTAGCCATGTGTTCTACCGTGATCTACCATGTATTTTTAACTACATCACCTAGTGGAAAAACTTCTTCACCAGAATCTATTTTAGGGGTACTAATGAAGTTAAGTAGCTGATATTTCTCATAACATGCATTTTTACTTGCTCTTATTTTCCTCTCCTACTATTCTCATTACAGTGGGAGTCAATGTAGGGAAAACATGTGGCTTCTTCAGGTAGAAATATACGGTCATGCCCATTCTATAATTAAAAGTATTGTTCTCTCAAATCACAAGACATGTTGCCTTAAAAAATAAGATCAAATATACACATACATCTGAACACAGACCGCCAAAACTGAGGATGAATAAAGAGAGAGAGATACTTTTGATTGCAGGCAGTATCTACCCTACAAAGGAACAAAACAGAATAGTGAGTATGTGTGTGGTGGTCAGGATATTGGTAAACTATAATTTCAGAACTCTGAATAGATTTGGAATTGAGTTTAGTGAAGAAATTAGCTTAGTTTTATTTTAGCCAAACAGCATTATCCAAGCTTAATTACTCTTTCCCTATGTTTGAAGTATTTCCGTTTACAGAATTGAGAGTTCTCTAACAAAACTGGCAATGAGCACCAGAACTGAAGTGATACATCTTCTCTATGACATTGATATTTATGTTGTATAGACAGACATATCGATAAATCACAGCCTGGCATCTTGTCTTTGAGGGGAGCAGATCTGCTAGAAAAATAACCGCATAGCAAGTGTCAAACTACACTATCCTATGTTTACCTCCATTTTTATGAGAAAAACATTAAAAATAGTTGCTATGGTCACAAAACAAATGCATACAGTAGAGCTAGAATTTATTCTCAGGCATAATGCAGTTTCCTAGGAAAGAAAACCATAGCTGAAAATCTTGGTTTTTCACATCAGAGATCCAATTTTACCATATCAATTCTGTCCCTTCGCTTGACTAACAAAAAATGCAGGATATACTTCATAAGAGTCAAAAGAGTATCAGGCTTTTTTTTTTAATAAAGCAGTTTGGAACACATCAAACAGAATTGTAACAGATTGAAAGTTCAACAAAGACAAGGACTGGCAGGATGTCGGTAAAAAAGCAGCAACAAAAAAGCACCCAGCAGCTGTTTTCATATCAATACCTCAAAACTGGGAAATTTCAAACACCACTTTTTACTACTGTGGAGAAGTGCAACGCTCTTATACCTCTTTGGTGCACGAAGTTCAAAGTACTGTAACACTTTCTACCAAAACATTCCTTCAAAACAAGATAATTTCATCACATATGTGGTCTTGGCATACACCTCACCCCGAAAACAAACTGCAACCCTTTGGCTAACACACCATGCACCAACAGCTTCTACCTGAGTTCGGGCCAAGCTGCCAGCTGCACCTCTGCCCCAGCCAGGGCTTATAGCAACTCTGAAAGCAAGGGAGGGACAGCAAACTCTCTAGAATAGCAGTCTGAGTCTGCACCACGGAAACTTCTCTGTGTTTAACAGAAAAAGAGCCCATAACAAGGATACACAAAAACATAGGATTTTCTTATTTTTCAGTGACCCATGAGTGCTTTTAATCTTTTGGTCCAAAAGATCACAGGACCATATGACAAAAAGGGTTAACAGCTAAATATTCCTTCAAGCCTTTCTTCAAAACCAAGAACACTACAATTTGGGTAAATTCAAACCTAGAATTACCGATTTGGTATTTTAAGGGGCAGTCTCTGAGAATAACACTGAATCACATGTTTTTTATTTTTCATCTTCAGGAGGTGGTTATATAAAGGTATATGAAAACTCTGTGGACACTAAGAAAAAACTTGGAATTTGTCAACATTTAGGATATAACGTAAGAAGCCTCAGCTTGATTGAGTATCAACCATGCCATACCTACCAGAAACATTTTATATGCCAAGACCATAAACTGGTGCTGCACAGAATGTAATCGGACTTCTGTTCCAAATGGACCTTCAAATTGATGAAAAAACAACTTTCGTAGTAATTTTGCTGTCAGACAGATCTGTAGCCTGATAACTGAGAGCATGCAAATTAGTCAGTAGACCTTTCATTTTTGTGAATAGGGTTGTATTAAACATGTGATACATGGTATAAATAATACACAGTGTACTAGGTTGCTGAGGATGGCAGTATCTAAGAAATGTAAATATTTGTAATTAATAGAATTAAAGATAATATAATTTAAACACATAAGTACCTGGTTTTAATGTACATGTATGTTTGTGACAACTAGATTGAATTGAATGTGGTCTTGATATACCCTAATCAAAGACTACTTCTTTATTCTTTCACTTTCTGCCCTGGGTGTGTAGAAGGGGCTCAGATAACTAATATTATTAGGTTTTTGGGGGGCATTAATGTTGAAACACTCTGAATCGAGTTTTTATAAGCCCAGTACATCAACAGACACATTCAGGTCTTCTAGTAATCTGGCAAGCATAGGGCTTTTTGTCAGAAAGCCACAGACATACCACTGACTAATTTAACAGAACCATACAAAGAACATGCTTTAAGTGTCACATTTCCCCATCATCTGAATGCTTTTCTCATACCCATAGACATAACTAGATTAGATCACAGTGAGCATACAAGAGCAATTAAGTCTTCTGTCCATTAGTTCTGCTGTTTAAAAGGATCCAGTTTAAATGGTGGATGAGGAAAAACAGCTAGAAAAATTCCCTTGGCAAGCTGCTGAAAATGGTATCTTTTAAGTGACCCACATAAAAGCCTGAGAAAACTGAGTATATTTTCTTTCTAAAAAAGCAATACCAGTAAAATGCCTCCAAAAGCTTGATATGTGGCCACTGGTAATTGCATGCTCCCAGACCAGACTTGGCTTACAAACTCAGAGCAGACCAATCAGTAGACCAAGAGACAAACTACCAGAAAGGTCATTGGTACCACTCTGCAAGAAAGTGAAAGATTATGGCGGAAAATGAAACACAGAAAAACTACTTGTTCAAAGTAACACAGAGATGATGTCACACAGCATTACAGACACACATATGAAGAAATTCAATTTTATACTACATCTGCTTAAATAGTAGTGCCACTCTCTGGGAAAAATTATGTCATAATAGAATCTGACCATTTTTTTCACAGTTTATACCTTGAAGGACAAAAGAAAAAGCATCTCTCAACATTCATTTCCATACTCTACACAAGATGGCAAAATAATTAACATTATGGGCAAAACTTGGAAAACTAAGTGTTCTGGTACATCACAAGGTAGAAGGGATTTCTTATACTGATTGACTTAAGTATTATCAATCCATCAAAGTAAATTTGCTTTCCACAATCTGCTTTCCAGTCTACATTTAAGTATCTCAAGTATGTTACATGAGTCTGAAATAGTCACTATAGACAAAAGCAAGATATTAATAATGCTTGACCAGGTGGAAAAGCTCCCTTCCTTCAGACAGATTCTTTTAGGAACACCCTTGAAAAAGAAACTTAACTCTTCTTCAAAAATTAATGTTTTCACTCTCTTCACAGAGATCATCACCACATAAATGACTGTAATCTGTATAATTTGTTTTACGATGCTTATCAAGAATGCTGTCTTGTTTATTTTGGATTGGAAAAACAAAAACATAAAACAAAAAATCAATTTCAAAAATTAATTTCAATTTCAAAAAACAGAATTTTCAGTCTCAAAATATGATGCTCTTCTTTTTGACACTTTTATAAATTTCACAGAATCCACTGAAATCAATACTATTGGCCCATAATTTATGAACATTTTAAATTCATTTCTGAGTGACAATTTAGTGACTATGGGTTTTGCTGAATAATTGTTTAGGATATAGTATCATAGAATCACAGAATATTTAGGATTGAAAGGGACCTCTGGAGGTCATCTTGTCCAATTCCCCTGCCAAAACAGGTTTACCTGGAACAGGTTACACAGAATTGTGTCCGAGTGGGTTTTGAATACTTCCGGAGAAGGAGACACGACAACTTCTCTCGGCAGCCTGTTCCACTGGTTAGTTACCCTCAACATGAAGAAATTTTCCCTCATACTCAGATGGAACTTCTCGTACTTCAGTTTGTGCCTGTTCCTACTTATCCTGTTGCTGGGCACCGCTAAGAAGACTCTGGCTCCAACCTTTTCACACCCACCCTGAAGACATTTGAGTGAATCTGTAAGATCTCCTTTCAGTCTTCTCCAGGCTAAGCAGACTAAACTCCACCAGTCTTTCCTCATAAGAGAGATGCTGCAGTCCCCTCATCATCATTCCCCTCCACCAGAACATCTCAAGCAGTTTACTGTCTTTCTTGAACTAGGGAGCCCAGAACTAGACACACTGTTTCAGTATTGTACAGATGCAGCTGATAAAAGCATTAATCCAAGCAGACCACACAGAAGCTGTGAGCAGTAGCTGTAGACAGACACTAAATATGAAGAAGCCATTGCCTCTGAATCAAACTTGTGCTCCTTTATGAAACAAGAATAGTGCTGAAGTTTCCAGACTATAAAGTAATGGACCACTGACTATAATTCAGCAAAATAAACTAATGCAAAAACAATAGGGTTGTTTTTATTCCCTCCCTCCAAAAGGGTTTATTTTTAAGGTGATATTAGGTAGATAAAAATGGCTAGACCAAAAGCAGCACAAGGAACTAAGAAATGTTATTAAATTATTAGTAATTTCTCCACATCTTTGACAATAAGTATTTTGTTCTTTTGCCTGGCCATGGAAACCAAAAAGATAACTACAGTAGCCAATCAAAAGCCCTCATACATCTCTGTCTTTCTGTGTGTCACAAAAAATGTGCTAGAACGAAGTTTCATAAAGGTGTACAGTTGAGACTCTAATAGCAACCTAATCAATATGAGAGTTCTGCTATGCAGAATGCACACAGAAGTGTTTGCTTAGGTGCACACACTACAAATTCCTCAACTTCAGATAGTAACTGAAACTGACAAAACATCAAAGATTTATAACTACTTGAAACACCACCACTTTTGCCCTGAAGGAAGAAGTTAACCTCAGTACTTCAACCCTACATATTAATAATCACCTCGTATAATTTAAGGTCTTTATTAGGTCTTCAAATTCAGTGTTCTTACTGTACCTGCCACAGTTTCCTCACAAATTTGCTTAAATAGGAAGAACAATTTCAGTCCTAACAATAAACTTGGACCAAAAATAAAAGAACAACATTGTGCACACTTAAAAGTATGCATCAATACATTAGCAGCAAGGAAACATATTATTATTACAAAATGCATGCCTGAAATTACTAGGCTTCAAAAGCATTTTTATTTTAAATCAGTTTTCAAAGAGTATGATTTGTCTAACGTGTTATTAGGACCTCTTCCCATGAAAGGAGAAAAATGGATTAATAACAAAGAGCATACTGATTGAAATCTAATTTCTATTATCATAGTGAAATGATATTTTTGCATGCAAGCTGAAGCTGTGTATTTTGTGATACACAGTCCCCTAACACAATGTCACTCATTTCTCTGCTCTTACTTAGAGCCATTTTCTGTTCAATTGAAAATAACAGTGCCTCAAGTAAATGCGCACTATAAAATGCTTCCAGTTAGAAGCCAATTCTCTAAAGAAAGAAGTAAATCAATCATTCCCAAACAGTGTTTTCAACTGAAGTATAATATCCCTTTAAAATAATATATACCTGGATTGTTATCAGCACTGCTCAGATAATTAATTCCCCCCACCATGCAAATCACACAGCAATAAAACTCCTAGGACCAAAACACAATGGCTAGGAGCAAACCCCAATTTCTAGCCTCCAAGATTTGTGGCAGACAACTTCCATAATAGAACTATGTTTGTTTAGCTTCTCTCTTATTGGAAAAGCCCTGGTATTCCTGGAAGCTACCGGGAGGCCAGTTGCCTCCTGATAAAAGACTGAGGACAGATATTTCAGTCTCCACCAATTTGCATCTCCTGATACGAAAAAAAAAATTCTCTTGAAAGATGTAGATCAGTTCTCACCAGTACCATCAACATCCTGTTACTGCCAGAATACCTCTGATTGCTGAATGTGTTGAAAATCAAACACCTGCTGTGCATGTGTTTAGTTATCTTGTTAAGAACTAGTCTGAGGTACATAAAAGCAGGGATAAGACCTGGGCATCAGAAAATGTTAAGGTCTGTAACAGCAGAAAATTTAAATGATAGGATGTCACATACAAAAAGCTGAAGCTTGTTGATCAGCTATAGCAAATAACTACATATTCATATTAAGCCAACTGCAATCTTAGTCTGGACAATAAAATGGTACTAAAACTTTTAATTTTTATTTAAAACTGATCTCTTATCACAAAACCCAATGAGTATATTATGTAAAAGAATTCATCCTCAGAATGCAGCGATGAAAAATTTATTTTCTTTCCTTAATAATGAAAAGCTGTATCTTAAATCCTGTGAACATGACACAAAGTATTTATGAACAACAACAGGTGCTGGTAAGTTGTGGCAGTGAACAAACAATATCAGAAATGGAAAAAGTCTTGTGAGAAATGGGCTGGTGAAGAAGGAAGAAAAGCTAACCTAAATACCTTGAAAACTAACACTTACTATTGTTTAAAATGGAGTTTCTGTGTTTTTTTCCCTGAGTCACTGCTTTCTTCTTCCCAAAATCCCTTGAGAAAACCCTTAGCTCCCACCGAGACCAAAGAATGTGTCCTTGATAGAAGTCTGTTTAAGTTTTCTATTGGCCCTTAGTTAACCCTTTCCTATTGGTTGTTATTTCTAGTTTCTCATTGGACCTGTTAGGATCCTTCTAGAAGTTATAAATACCTCTGCCCATGTAATAAACTCTCTCTCTGCTCCCTCTCCAGTGGTCTCTGCGTGTCTCTCTGTGGGGCTCGGGGGCCACGTGAAGGGGAACAATGGAGGGGAAAATCCCTACTATGTAAAGGAGGGCAGAACCCCCTTATCGGGATGTAACCACCCCCATAAATCAACTGTCGCAGTAAGGGATGCTTGGTGATTTTATTTTTCCCCCAGTCTAATCCTGAATGAAGCTACAAACATCTGTGTTAACTTCTCAGAAAAAAATCAAGAATTTTCTTCCTTTTTTTGATCAGTGGACCATTTTTGCAGCTTCTTCTTGTCAGTCGTTCAGCAGAGAACACAGACGCTTTATATCCTAGTTTGAGAACCACTGCCTTACTCTTTAGTTGAACAGATAAATTCAAACTACTCTTTCCTTCAATTGATAATTTATTTGCAAAAATACCATCTTTTATTAAATAATTTAATTTGTAGAGTTGTCGCAAATATCACCTGAACAAAGACAAGTTGACTGGCTGTGTGTCAAACCTCACATATGGGCTCTGACTAGTCAACTATATACCACACATGACCTCAGTCAGGGATATAATTTCTACCCATAGACTGGAGCTTTTTTTAAAACAGTGACAGGAATCACACTGAAAACACCAAATAACATGATGCTCAAAATCCTCTTTCTGTGCAAGTGCATGACTGTCTGAATGACAGATATTCAATCTCCAAACACTGGCACCCATAAATTGTCCCTATAAATGTCTGTCCACAGAAAAGATTGAAACAAGATTATGAACAAAGCTGAATCTATTAGCCTTTGAAAAGTCAAACGAATGCTCAGAGATCCAACATCAATCTCAAGAACTGTGCCTTTATCAGGCAAGAAATGCTTATGGCAATGAAATCAAACATAAAGAGAAGAAAAGTTAAGATGGTCATCCCACCAGCAATATCCAAACCAATATTTCTACTGAACAGTGACAATATTCCATACACGTTGCTGCAGGAAAGAACAAACGGCCTTTTTGCCTTCCCTTCTGTACTAGCGTATTAAGTCTGAGAAGGTCATTAATATTACTTAGTGTCTTCTCCAAACTGAAGATTTTAATCAGAGTTTACGCTTCTGTCAGCCATTGTGCAGTTGTGTTCTTGCAGTTTCTACCAGAAAAGGTCACAATGCTGCTATTTTGGAAAAGGATAGCAAATAAAGACGTTTATCTAATGTCAGGTCATTTTGCTGACCAGGTAGGCCCGGTATAATTTCTTTAGAGCTTTGCTTACCAACTACCATTAATTTTGACTTGTTTTGCTATCAACTTTCCTGTGTGAAGCTTATAAATGATCAGTAGAGTCTGATCAATATGAATGTGCAAAGTAAAACAGTGGGATAAGAATACCTGTTGAAAGGTATTACCTCAGACAATCTGTCACCGTGTCTTATCTGAGAGTGTGACAAAAACAAATTAAGAAATATAACCAATGGTTTCTTTGTTAAAATTAAATCATAATGGCTACCGAAATTGAACACATAACCTGTGTTACAGTAAATGTATTACACTTACATGTTGTTCAGAACACCCAGAAGAACATCAGCCCATTTTCTTTTTGCATCAATAAATAATCATGATTTCTTGTGATAAAGAAATTCATTTCTGAAAAGACAAAATAAAAAAAAAAAGAAACAAAATATGAGGTTAAATAATTTACAGGTTTTTTTAGTAGTCGCATTGTGGTAATACATGAAAATGCATTACTACAGCAAGTGTTCTCAATTTCAACCAAAAATACCTTTCAGAAACAGTCTAATAGAAAATGTATTCTTTAAAAAAAAAAAAAAAAAAACACTGATATTCTTCTTCTATAAAAAAAATCACATTTTCCTTGAATATTAATGTGAGAAGGATTTGAAGAAAATCCTGTATATTATATGCCAGAGTACCTCCCTTTATCCCTTTTCAATATGTATTAATGAGAACACATGAAGAAAAGAAACAGGTAGGCTGAATAATAGACTCTTACAGTCAAATCAGTTTAACAGTGGAGTAGACTTGCAAGCAAATGATGACTACTCTATAGATTAATATGGGACAATTTATGAGGACCGATTCAGTTCTACTGTTCTGACAGAAGTTTAGGAGAGCATAACATTCCTTCTAGTAGGAAATTAAGCTGATTTTAAAAACTTTTTTCTCTTGCACCTGTAAACAAATATCTTCTAGCTAGTAAGTTCTGTTTCTTACTTCTCCTAAAATAACAAAACATGATAAAATTTCCTCCAGTGTTGTGGAATCCTCCTTGATGCCAACAGTAAATTTCAAACATTTTTGATAAGTGACTGTATTCTTTCAGATACCTGAATTATTAGGGGTTTTTTAACTAAATAATTTATTAAGAGTTTTTTCCTTACTCTTTGTGACCCTTTGTGAACCAGCCCTCAGCCATCCTACAGATAACGATGCTAAACACAGAAAAAATTACTTGGAAGCTTTTAGTAACTTTTAACCTTTCAAGACAGAGAAAATATAACTGACGGTGAGCTGAAGTGAAAGAATATTGTCCCCTTATTATCAAATTCTTACAAAGAAACAAGTGATGGCACACAGGTGCTCATAGAATGAGTGCTGGTAGCATGACACAACTTTCCAGTTTTGTAAACCCTTCATGGAATCATGATTCTGATACATTGCATTTATCTAGCCTTAAAGAAATACAGAGTGGCTATAAGCACATATGCTGAAGTTTAGCTTGACTTATAATGTTGGAAATACGGATGCAGAAACAGTACTACTGAAAGTATTAGAAACATTTTGCAGTAGTTAAAAGTTCTTAGTATATGAGAGGTGAAAAAAGTAGAAACAAGGGTTAAGTCTTGTGTTTAGGATAATGCTCTGGGGCCCCCAACATAGGAACAACCTGGACCTGCTGAACCAAGGCCAAAGAAGGGCTACCAAGACAATCAGAGGGTTGAAGCACCTCTCCTATGAAGACATGCTGAGAGAGTTAGGGCTGTTCAGACTGGAGAAGAGAAGGCTGCAGGGGGACCCCCTAAGAATCTCCTAGTACATAAACAGGGCCTACGAAAGACAGAGAGGAACTTTTTACAAAAGCATGGAGCGATAGGACAAGGGGGAATAATTTTAAACTGAAAGAGGGTATATTTAGATTAGATATTAGGAGGAAATTCTTTACTGTGACATGGTGAGGCACTGGCACAGGCTGCCCAGAAAAGTTGTGGATGCCCCATCCCTGAACGTTATAGACCAGACTGGATGGAGCTGTGAGTAACTTGATCTTTTGGAAGGTGTCCCTGCCCATAGCAGGGGGGTTGAACTAGATGACTTTTAAAAGGTCCTTTCTGACTCAACCTACTTATGATCTGGTTATTCTCAATAACCCCTTGCCTTGTTCGATTACTTCCAGTTTTCCAAGTCATGTATGGGTTCACAGAGAGTAGACCAATGCATGATATGACAGACAGTGAAAGGAACTCTACACTTCTAAGTTAGGTATTTGTTGCCTTTCCCTCCACAAGCTATGTCTTCTATAAAAAAATAAAATTCCAAAGATCCATTCATAAGCAGCTCATCTTCTGTGAAACTCAAGATACGTCTCCACAGGATCAGGTAAAAGAGAACCTATTCCTGCCTAAGAATGCAGCAGTTCAATGCAGTCTCTCTGCCTTGGATAATACAGTGAAGCTTTGTTTCACACACATGTATGTGGCCACATAGTTTTAGGACTGCCACCTAAGAGTGTAGGCATGGTCAGAGCCTGCAGTGTCCACACAGAAATATCTAGTTGCTGGTATAATTGCATATTGTGAATATACAATATATGCAAGCAAAGATCACTAGACTAAAAATATTACAAATTTGAGAGACAAAAAAATTACATGAAACTAGAGAAATCTAAAATTTTGCAGCAAAACACATTAACTGACATTTAAGAACTCATCAGTGTGACACATCATAGAAAGCAATTCAGGGAAGGGGAAGAGTATAATGGTTTTAGGAAACATATCTGCCGTAGAAAAAGGAAGTCCTTCAAACTATTTTATGTCATAGCCCATTCTCCAACAGTGACTAAAACTATCACTAATAAAGAGCTAAACCCAATTATCTTCTTATGTAAAAAAATTTATACTTAGTAATATTTTTATCTTTTAAAAAGTTTGATACTATGAGCTAAAGATAGAAAAAGTAGTAAGAGAAAAAGTAAATTAAGGTGAGATAATCTAAAGATGAAAACATATTTAATCAGCATGATGCAATATTGCTGTAATTCTTAAATTTTTTGCTGCTATTATACCAATATATTTTACATAAACATTAGACAATAATATTTAATTAGTGTTGTCTACACCACAGAGGTACATGGGCTCAAAATATTTTAGCTAAGAGAATGATAATAGTTATGTGTGTCAAATTTAGAGACAGCAAAATATGTAAGACTTTTTCAGCATCCACCCCCTCCAGAGTACTGCCACTTATATTTCTTTATTAATAATCTACAAATACAGGATTTCAGGAGAATTCAACTAATCACCTAGCACACACACTAATTTACTGAAATAGAATCAAGGATCTTCAGACACCCCTCTGCCTGCTTGCCCTCCAGTTACTTCTACAAACTATTAACAAAAAGCATCTATGACATTATTTTTCCATTGTTCTGTTACTTTCTTTTCATATTCCCACTGTTTTAAAGCAGGAAATAGAAAACAGCGTCTTGTCTCACCTACAGTGAGAATGAAAGCCACTGATCTCAGACTTCAGTGTAACAACCAACACTATAAGCCTTTGGGAATTTCACTGGAATATTTTTCTACTATCAGAACTTTTATATTTATCAAAACTTCTCCAGCATGGAGATGCAAACAAAATTCCCCATCCACAGTTAGGTGGAGTGGAAATATTACTGTATCATATGTATCATTTCCATTGTATTTGGACTATTTTGTTTTGGCTTTCCACTTCAGCAGCAGGATAATGTATGAAATGTATTTACTTTATAGTCTGCGGTAAGCCCCATCTAGGTGCAATACTGACCCTTTTCAGGATGTCTGCCCTTCAAGTTCTCCAAAATTAACAGTTCCTAGTTATTTAACTACTCCAGGATATGAGAATATGAAAAATATAAAACTTACATACATTTGTGTTAACTCATTTTCAATCATTCTTGCCTGTATTGTTCTTTGTTATTATTAAATATAGGCTTGTCATTAACTCTTTTTGTGAACATTAACAGATCAATGAATACTTCATCTTCTTTTCAGACATTTTTATATGCTCACTTGCCCAAATAATATCATGCGATATCTAAAATATTTTCTTAACGCTAATATTTTTTTTTAAAACCTTCACCTTACAAAGTCTTAAAGCCATTTTGTAGTCATAAGTCACATTTTTACCCAGCCTTTCCAAATTTATCCTTACATAGGCATTGGTTTTATACATTGCTACATGTCTTTATGTTGCTTTTCTACCATACCTTTAATACCTTCTTAAATTTTTTTTTATGGCCACAAAGGCAACCCATAGTACTACCATGCAAAGTAAATCAAGTTTTCTGGATGACAGAAAGAACATCAGAGCTGATGCCAAGGCCAGCCAATTATCCCACAACAAAGTGTGCTCAGTGCTAGTCAGTCCCTTTAAATTAACTTACAGAAGCATAAAGTAATAGTGTAGGGGGGACTAAAACAATGCTTATAATGAGAAAAATAGGGAGAAAATATAACAACAAAGCTTTCTTTGCTGACCAAAAANNNCAACAAAAATTTTTTTCATAAACAAAAAAAAAAAAAAAGCACTGAATTGTGCCTAATTTCAGTAGTGCTGGGTAAACAGAAGGGCCAATTAAGGACTTTGCTTCAGGTTCAATTTTCGTCTTAAAAATGGGTTAGCACACCTGAATGTTATATAACATTGCTCTTACATTTCAAATTATTTCATTCCCTTAAAAACATTAGAAAGCAAATTGTCATGGACAACTACTCAATCAAAATCCCTCTAAGAATTCAGAACACAACTGTCTAAAAGGCAAAATAAGCACAGTACAAAACAACTCAACACTGTTGGTATTAAAACCAAAAATCCAGAAGTTATAGAGTTATGCAGAAATAACTGTAAGAGCTCAGGTTTTGTTTAATATTTCTACTGCTCCAAAAGCAAGCAGCAGATAATGTAATCACTACAGGAAAGTTCAGGTTTAGTTTTATGCTTTAGCCGGAAGAGAAGCTGATAACTTCAAGGTCTCTTTCTAAGGCACTGGTTCAATAGAGAGCCATTAAGTTACAGTAGTGCCTACAATTCGCAAGCTTATCTCCTTACATGGTTTGTTTGTTTTACAACTGCAGCATAAGGAACAGTCAGTGAAGGCTGCTCAGAGGAAGTGAATTGAGTAGCACAATGAGTTTCCAGGGGTGTTACAGAGCTTGTGAATAATTACTCAAATTATTGGAAGAAGTGCAGGGATCTTCATGATATCAGGTGATGTTGCTTTGGGGTTTAACAGCTGCCCAGACAAGACATTATTGTAATCAGCCTATTTTCAGAATTTATTAACTTTAAGAAAAAAATGCAGAATTTTTTCAGAGCCCAGAAAAGTGCTGTTGCCTCCCACTAAGAGCTATTTCAATTGGGCACCTTGACTGCGGAGGGAATACGTTCTAGGCATTAGCTAATGTTTTCTCTGTTTTAGCCAAATGCTTTACAATTCTACTTTAAACATTATTCCTGTACTTCCCAAATTTGAAAAGTGTAGGATCAAATCTCTGGAACTAAAAAGAAGACACAGAAACCAAATTCTACTTCATTTCTGTCAGTATGTGTATTACTGGGGAAAAATGTCACATAGAATCAGGGTGGGTATTTGTGAATCCTGGTCATTCAGAGAACAGTGAACTATTTTAAATCAATGAACTTGACAAGGAACATTCAAAATTTACAGGTCAATACATGCAAGATTCACTTAATTTCCTGTATCTCCATCATGAACGTTGCCATGTTACTTAATTTTCCAATTTAGTGAGGGGAAAATAAAAGCTTCTTGAGATTACTGATGGAAAATAGGTACACAGCTTGGAAAGAATAAAGTCAGAGCATTAGTTTAAACAGTCTTTGCATATTTTCAGGCCTGAAATTGCAGCTTTGCATGTAAAGAAACTGAAGCCAGTTTGATTGCGTCATTTCTACTCTCTCAAAAGCAAGTAGAAAGGGGAGTTACACTGAATCAGTTAAAAAAGAATTGAGAAAATAATGCATATTACATTCCAATTCTGAGACTGACTCATAACTAAAATGTAAGATGTTACTGATCTCGCTTTGTTGTATTTATAAAAATGTAATACAGTCATTAGCAATTTCTTAGAACTTTGTGAATGCTGCAAAGTGCTACTTTTGCAACAGGTCTTCAGACGTACATTACTTCCTTAATATCAAAATACTTGCATGAAGCTATAAACAGCACTACAGCAGTAGAAAACTTAAAAGCAGTCCAGACAATGCCATGGGAACTCAATGTCACTCACATGACTCTGATGGAGCATTTAAAAAAAACCAAGAAATTTGTCTGCAATAAAGTAACAATGAACTATCAGTTATAATAAAAGCAGAAGACCTACATGAGGTGTCAGCTCATACATTGATTTGTTCTTCAGATCTCACGGGGTGGTGGTTCCCATGTAACTATTGTTAAACACACAGATTAAAAAAATACAGAATATTTTCAAAAGTTCCTGCCAGTTGCTGAGACAGATGCTTTCCACAATAGTATCTCAAAGGCTATAACATTAATGAAAACAATTGCCAAATAGTAATTATGTTCAATTAAACAATTTTTGCAATCATTGGAATTAATTATACTCATGCCCCTGCCTGCACATATGATTATTATATTCATAAGAGAACTTAAGCATTTATTTAAGTGGGTATTAGCTAAATTACACCCCATTTTTGAGGATGTTTTAGATCAGTGTTATCAGGGAGGGACCTAGCCACCATGAATAAATCTAAAAGCAATTATTAGAATATATAAGGAAGTAAATTGAAGATCACATGGAAAATATAAAGGATTTAAATGAGACTTACCTCCTAAAATACAGAGTTTAAAATTTTCAGTTGCATTAACTAGTTGTATAACCTCTTAATAGAGACATAAAACTATAGAGATAACTGAAACTAATCAAAATCTAAGAAGCTTGAACATATTTGTGAATTAACTATAGATGAACTGTTATGAACATGAAATAAACAAATACCTATTAGCATATTATTATTAAGAAATCATCAACTTGTTAATAAAAAATGAGTTCATATTTGTTGGCCTACATATTCAAAAAGAGCTAATTATTCACCCGTAGTTTCAGAAAACCAAACTGTATCATCAACACATTCATTACAAAGCATTGCATGAAACCTTGTAGCAGCACGTAAGCAGAATCTTGACTAACCCAGACCAACAGTCAAACAAATAAAGCAATTCAACAAAGGAAATCATGTTTATCATTATATTTTTGTGTCACCTTGTCTTAATTTACAGTTTAAACAGGAATCTTTTTATTGCTAACTGATTTTAAGTCACAACAACTGGAGAGCAACCCACAATGGAAATCTCTGCAAAAGAGTATGTAAGGAAAGTTTGAAAGATGATCAAAAGAAAGGAAACTTAATGCAAGTAACAGGTCTTTCCAAGTCCTAAAAGAGGCAGGAGAGGAGAAGGTATAGAGTTGAAAGTGAAAGCAACAAAGGAAGTAAATTATATGTTTAATTGAATGAATATCATGTTTTGAACCCTGTAAGCAGCTAAACACACACAACTGCCTGCTTATTTTTCACCCTTCAGTGAGATGGGAGAAAGAATTGCAAGGGTAGAACTGTGAAAACTCACGTGTTGAGTTGGTTAATAAGGAAAAAAAAAGGAGATCCCTCTCCCTGCCCCTAAAAAAAAAGATAATAAGATGAACTTAAGAAAAACAGCGGATAAAAAACCCCAACCAAACCCAGCTGCTCACCACCAGCTGAACAACGTTCAGCCAGTCCCAAGCAACAGCAGTCNAAGTTCATTGTTAGCCGGAGAGGAAAGAAAAAAAATCCTGAAAAATCTGAAACTTTAACAAGCAGTCCCTACAAACTTCCCCCCCTCACAGTTTTCATTGCTAAGCATGACACCATATGGTGTGGATTATCCCTTAGGCAGTTTGGGGTCAGCTGTCCTGGCTGTGTCCCCTCCCAGCTTCTTGTGCACCTCCAACCTACTCGCAGGTGAGGCAGTGTCAGATGAAGAGCGAGTCTTGGCTCTGTTGAAGCACTGCTCAGAAATAACAAAAACATCCCTGTGATATCAACATTATTTTCAGCACAAATCCATACAAGTTACTCAGAAGAAAAGTAATGCTATACCATTCAAAATGGGTACAGAGACTTCAGAGGATAAGACCTAAGAGGCATGAGAACTGAAACACAAAGAAAGTTAAGAATTGCAAAGAGCTCTGAAGGTGAACTTCAGGTTGTATAAGGCTAGAGATCAGATGGGATTTGAGACAGATGCTGTGAGATGAATTTCGTCAAACAAAAGGGAAGTGATTCTTGCATATAACCCCTGAGAGATCTACTGGTCATAAAGGAAAGTAGCTAGCTTTACACTAGGAGAATATCAATTAATATTATTTCTAATCTGTGGAGAAGACAACTTGCTGTTTGTTCTGAATTTCTGTCCGTAATTTTTGCACATCAGTCTTTTTTGCAATTCAGATTCACTTAGAAGTCCTCTCACCCTTCTCTCTGCCCTGCTACTAGGGCATAATGGCCATTATGGTTTGACATTTATACAAGTCATGATCTCATATAGAATAACATAGTCCATTCTCCCATCCATGTAATAAGGTGTTAAAGTGGCTTTAGAAATATACCTATAAAAATTCTACAGAATTTTATATAAACTACATTTTCTCAGGTGGTCTAGTATGAGAAAAATAACTTGTAGGGGCAGAGAAGGCATTTCATAGAATCACTTAGGTTGGAAAAGACTCTTGATATTGATTCTAAACTTTAAAATATAAGAATAAATTAACATCAATTAGAACATAACACAACAGCGATGAATGAAAAATGTGTAAGACAACTCTCTATTCCTAGAAAATATATGGAGAAAATAAAACTGAAGAAAAAAGCTCCATAACTTCAGTAAATAGCAAAGTTACAAACAACTTGTATACATATTATAGGACAGATCCTAAAAGATAATCCTGGCTGTTTTTAACAGCGTTTTATAATCAGTGGATGGAGAGAAAGAAAGGTTCTAATATATCAGGATTTTAGAAAACCATTATCCTAAAAACAATCTCAAAATGAATCGAAATTCATTATTATTCTTTTATGCTAGACAAATTAAAGTGTGGTTTTCAGTAAAAACTTACTGTAGATTAGTATAATGGAAACTAGAAATAACATCTTTCATACAGATTTTACTGTTATAGAACATCATCATCTAATAGGCAGAAAGTATTCACGTTTTTTCCTGCCTGTTTTTTTACTTAAAGGATAAAATAGCACTGACTTCAGTTTCTCTCACAACAATAGAAAGAATAGAATGGCCACAGATTAGGTCCTTATTTTATCAAATTCAGAGACATTTCATTGAAGAATGTAATGAAGGCTAATAATTATAATTATCATTATTTGTATGTTCCAGTTTGTATGTTCTCAGTTTCTTTCCTTACCATAGAAAGAATAAAATGGCCACAGATAAGGACCTTTTGTTATTAAATTCAAAGACAGTTCAGTAAAGAATCTGAGTTAACAATTATAATTATTATTTGTACCTTCTATTCCTTTGATTTTTTGAGAAAAGTTTTCAAAGAAAAACTTTTATAACGAAAAATTGTTAATATTAATTATATATTTTCTGTTCAACACCAGACAGACAAATATTCGATGTAATTAATTTAAATACTTTTACCTGGAATCTGGGAACAAGTAAACAGTCTCAAACCTGAAACTGCCACATTAAAAATCAGTATCCTGCTAATGAGCTACTGACTTTTATGCACTTTTTAAAATTGTCCTTCTCTGATTACGAATGGGGTAAAAATGCAAAATTTAAAAAAATTGAAATCTGCGATAGCAAAAATTTGGTAACTGAGACTGACATAAGATGCAAAACTAAATGTGACACTTGTAGTATCCTTTCATCAACCCACTTACAGTTTCTCAATACCTGAGAAGAAAACCATGTGCAGAATTTATAACATCAGTCTGTTTTACCTTCACACTTCATTTCTGTATTTACCTTCAAATTCCATGAGGACAGAACACAAAGGAAAATCTTCTCTATTTTTCAAATCTGTTGATCTTTAATGACAGAAAACAAACAAACAAAAATAAACCAAAAAGCCCTGAAGGACCTTTTAAACAAACTGACTTTTCAATAGTGTTAAAATACTTGAAAAAACTTGGGAATTGATTTTCAGTGTAGTTGATTTACTGTAGAAATGGAATATTTGATCATGGTTGAAATCTCATTCTATTTGAAGCAGGTTGCCCTGGTTCCAGAGAAATGTAGGCCTTTAGTGCAAGATTTAGTTATATATATGTACTCAATTTTTTCCGCACTTATACTGTCTAAGATGCCAATTATCATATCAAAGTCATGTAATGGCCCTTACTTTATCTATTTGTTCTCAATTACTAACACTGACAAATCCTGGACACCTTTACCTTTTCTGCTTAAGCATTCCTATATAAATATTTATTAACTCTGGTCTCACAACTAGGATTATGAATTTTCAGACCAGCTTCTCCAGACACAGAGAACACCTGAAGGCAAGGTAGGAGATAAAAAGATTATGTTATTACTAAGGGAGAATCTTTCTCCTGGTTCTCAGTTCCCAGACAATAATCATCTCAAGTTGAGACCTTGAAGTAATACAGACCCAGAAAACTATTTCATGTCAATGTCTAAGACTTTTTTATATTCTATTTTCCTCTGTTCTTTGAGGGAGCTGAGAAAAACTTTTAGACAAATAAGGTACTTTCAAAATGCATATAATGGACATATTTTACCAGGGGAAAATGAGATATAGATTCCAGAATTGTAATGACAATGATTAAATGGAAGAACAACTCAAATGAAGGACTCAATGCTGATAGCTTAAAGCAGGAAAATATAAATAAACAGGTATTATTTAGCAATCGGTTTAAAATTAAAGAAACAAAACCAGAACTGATTTAATTATTAGTGTTGATTTATTTCTTATGGTAGATGAAGAAGGGAAACCTGAAAATTATGTAAGTTTGGCATACTGAAAATTACAGGAAAAAATAGACTGACGAAAGAGAGCTCCAATCTCCTCCCATCTACTGCATTCAATCCTGATCATCTGAAAGATGAGAGAGGCCTCCTCAAGAATATTTTTAGGAGGGAATTGTATCTCCTCAAGATATGAGTTTCTCTACACTGTTTCTTTCCCTTCTTCTGCCTCAAGGGGACAGACTGGAGAAACATTCCTAAAAATAACGGGAATTGCCTCTATATTTTGAGACTGTAGAATTAGTGTCAGTTGTGTTTTCTCAGATGTCAGGCATTGAACCAGTTCAGGTTTGAATATTACTTTCTTACGACAATGGTTGTTATGATGACAGCAACAAATGTCAGGCCATGAATCTACTTACAATGCAGTAATTGTAGCACAAGGACTCAGGCAGACAAACGTTCAAAACTCTGCACAGTTTTAAGGTTACAGTATGCTGGTAATTCTCAGCGCCAACACTGCAAGGGTATGAAATGTCTATTCTTAGGAACATTTTTATGATTATTAACTTGAATTCCTGACAGTAGCAGACCACAAAAGAAAACTGTGATTTCCTGAGCCAGGCGCTGTCAAATTCCTAGAGTAGAAGTAATCAGTAAGAACACCTTGATCAGGAGCATCCTGATTCAAAGCTCAGGTACTGTGATGTGACATGGCATAAAGGCTTTAAACACATATGTGACTAACTTCTCATGCACACTAGAGCTCCAAATGTGCAATAACCAGTGGGTAAATACAACACAGTCTATCCCAACACTTTCATTTCCTACCTCATCCTTCGAGCTAGCTTTTTAAAGGCTTACCCAGAAGCCCAGTGCTCTACTCTTGTCCCTCTCCTGCTCATTACAAAAGTACTGTCTCCCCCAGCACGAAATCTGAAGGTTTTAGACACTGAAAATAACCAGAAAGATGTGTGTGGATGAGAGACGCTGCATAGTCCCAAGCAGTATCACTGCACTCTTACAACATCAGGATGTTGCTGACAGTCCTGTTCTTACAACCTTTGCTGGGGCATAGCTGCAAACTCAGTCAAGATCAAACTCTCAGCTCCTGAGTCTCTAGTTTGGAAAGGCTGGCCTTTTGTGGAATTCTATCTACTTATGTTTCATTCCAGCCTTGCTGATATTTACTGCCATCCTGTTCTGCTGGTTTCCTCTATCCACATTTATATCTATATGTCGATTACAGACAGATTCACACATAACATACATAACAACTACCTCAAGTTTTCAGCATTTTTCATGTCTAACTTCTCATGCTTCTCTAAATTCCAGGCCAGAAGACAGTATTGTAGTCATCCAATCTGAATGATTACATCACAGGGTGCTTTCATTGTCAGACTTTTACTAAGAATACTTTGTAACAGAATGTATTTCTTTTGAAGGAAAACTCAAAAGTTCAGAATCTCATTTATTGCCCCAAAGAGAGAAAACAACTTTTATACCTAGATACTCAGACCTGAAAACAGTGAAGTAGATAAAAGTTCCTTCCTAAAGACATAGAATTTGAAACTTCAGACAAGGACACAGAAAATTGATGAATGCTTGATTAAACTAGTAAAGACTACATTGAGCAGACATTTAAACATAGCAGTCATCAGAGAAGCATAACTACCTTTTCTCTTCCTGCCTGACACATGACTTATTTCAGCAACAGAAAGCATAAAACATTGAGAAGAAAACAGTCTCCACAACTGCCAGTGGAATATGATCCCTAGATGTTTTGGAAGCAAATAATAGCCAAATAATGTGCCCACACTTTCAAGCAGAAATGCGCTTATGTTCTTACACTAGGAATCATAATATAAACTAGAGATTTATAGAAATAGCTCTTCATAAATTTATAATACCAGCATGTGGCAAGTATCAGAGAGTTTAATAAGAGATCAAAAACTTCATATTTCAAGACTGGATCAAATATTTAATTTTTAAGAGGAATGGAGACAGACAAGACCTCTGGAAAAGTGCACAACATTAACAGCATTTCTTGAATGTTATTTTCAAGACCCTTTACCTGGTCGCTTTCAAAGCTCTGATTGCTGCTGTATTGGATAAATGACCAGGCAGTATTTTGAAGAATCATTTTTGGAGATCGTAAATATGCATTAGTCAAAATAAAAAGTTGCTTAAATTTTCTAGATACATATTAAAACTAACTCTGTCTTTATAGCGGAGTACTTTATTTACCAGGACTTCAATTTCAATCATCATAATAAAGTCCTTAAGTAGAATCAAAACAAAAACACTAAAATCAAAACAAAAACACTAAACCCCACAAACACTCCATTCTCTTTAGTCAACACAACTGGGCACAGAAGCAGCAAATGGGGATGTTTCATTTTGGGAGGGATTATTTATTAAGAAATCAAAGCAGTACAGCATGTGAAAAAATGGATGGGTTATATGGTGCAGTGGGGAGGTTATTACTCCTGCAAATTGCCTGAACTTTTCTGATATTCAGAGGCCCCATATATATGACTGTACACTGCTGGCCTGAGCAGAGCAGGAACAAATAATCCATTACAGAAGATTAGGACATACATACACAAGGTCAACAGACTAATTCAACTTCTATGCTACGATTTTATTTTTGGTCAATACTGTCTCTAAGCATACATTTTCTTGTCTGTTGACCAATGCAGTGATAGGATGAATATAAAAGTTAGAAATGTCATTGTCCTGAAAACTAATAACTCGCACCATTGCTAGGCTTGTTCTTGAGTCGGCCTAAATTTATCATTTTTTAATATATTTCTGTAAAATACATCAACTGTGTTTTTACTGGAAGCTAGTAACACCAATCTCTTTGAAGGTCAGGAAAAAGATTCTTTCAGTTTAATTTTATAGGCTCTGGTAACAGTTTGTTAGCCAGCTACAGTGCTGATGGAAATTGGCAATTTTCAAAAAGATGAATTTTTACTTATGCAGCTCTTTGTGAAACACCTTCTAATGTAAAGATTAATTGAAGCAGAAGCAGCTCTGACTATACCATTTTAGTTCCTGTCAAAATTATTTTCTCAGAGAATTTGAAAGAATCCCCCCCCAAATGCATATGATTTAGAAGTAACATAGTGTTATAGGGACAGTATATATTATTAAGAAAGTTTCTGAACATGCCATATATCTCTAAGGGAATCCATAAAAAGGATTTTAAGCAGGGAAAAAAAAAAAGAAAAAAAAAAAA
>VWZG01007529.1:26994-42377 GCA_013396735.1 Grallaria varia
AAAAAAAAGAAAAAAGATGGGGACTTCTCTGAAAGTGAAAAGGGGAAGAAAGCTACAGTGTGACAAGTAGAAGAGGAAGTTGGTAGACACCAAATCAGTAAGTACTGGGTCAGAACCACCCTGTGGGTGCACCTCAGGGGAGGACCAATGGTCCAGTCCACATGGTCAGCCAGGATGACCACCAAGGTCTGCAGCCACATGGCACAGAGCTGGCAGGGGGCACCTGTCAATCAATCAGGCCTGCCTGGTTGCCCACCCACACCCCCATCCCCAGAGCCTCTGATGGCTGCAGAGCCCCTCACTTTGCCTGGGGAGACACCTGAGTGCTCAGTGAACCAAAAGTCCTGCCAGGAGGGAGTGGCCACAGTAGACAGAGGCACACACCAGGTCTCCATCTTCCTCCACCTGCCCTCCTGACCAGCCAAGGTGTGACTTCTAAGTGGTAATTGTATTTCTCTCGCCTCTTTTTCTCTCTTTATTCTTCTCTTAATCCCTCTTATTTTACTCTTTTCTTTCCTCTTGTGGGTAACTTAAACACCTATTTTCTGTATTTCACTTAAGTTTCGGGTATCTCATATAAGTTGCATCGTGTCCCTTACTCTATAGCAATGCTTGCTAGTCCCGGTAGCCTGTTGTAATGCCTTTATTGCACATTATCTTCTATAAAACCCTTTTTGCCAAAATGCTTATTTTCTCACCACATTAAAAGAAATCTCTTGGAGAAAAGCATGTAGCCTTTTCTCCAGATGTGAGCTCAATGTATCAAAGAACCTTTGCCAGAGTTTGTGTTGACAAAATTTCTTCAAGTCAAAAATTAAAGTGTACACTCAGTAAAGCTGGACCGGAGTGTAACAGAAGTGTTTCCTGAATGCTGGTATGTTTTGATGCTTTGAAGATGTCTTGAATAACAAAGACATGGTAGTCCTGGTATACAGAGGGACTCAGAGGTGAGTATCTGGCTGAGGGTCAGTTTGCTGTTGGCTCAGCAAGGAGGAGCAGACAATCTCTGCTGACAACAAAATCTTAATACAAAACCAGAGAAAAACTGTGAGTAATCTGGAGTCTGGTGTTTGTCAAAGACAATGCAAAAGAAGCTTAATCAACAAAGAAATCAGTAGCTGCTGAAAGCTGTTCTGTTTCTTATATACTGAAGAATGATTATGTCACCTCCAGGTTTACACTAAATGCTTAATCTCTACTGTCTAAACCCATATTTTTCAATCCATGGCATAGGTCCGTACTATACAATTCAAGGTAATAAATATGTAGAGGAAAATTTTCTATTTATTTTCCCATAATTAATACGCATAATTTTCCTTAAAATGTTATATGCTAGGTAAGAATCTTCAAAAAAATTACAGAACAGATGCAGAAGCTAAGAAAAATGCATTACAGTTTCTGAATATGAGAGAAAAATTAGCTAAAGAAAGAAGGAGTGGAAGAAAACAACACTCTGTAAACCCCGTGTCTGTGGAACAAAGTAACAACCGTTTTCCAGCAAACAGGTACATTAATTTAAATATTGCAGTTGTGGCACTGAACTGCTTTTTTGCTCACTTGATACAAGCTGCTCAGAAGATCCACTCTGAGCCCCTCTTGCCTGCTAGATAATTACAACAGTGCAGTTATGGGAAGGAAAAAAAACAACCACATTCCTGTTTCCTTTATCAACCATTTTTCTGTGCAGCTTTGAGACAGGCTGAGTTGTTTCACCCCAAGTCAGTAGCACCACAGCTATGGAGAAGGGAAATCAACTCTAGCAGAGGATGTCACTCAAGCACAGGAATGTCAGCCGGTTCCCTTAAGCGAGAGCAATTATTTTAAAAAGCAGAATGATCTCACAAAAATGTGTAGATTTGAGGTGGATGTCACAACGTCAGCCTTCTGAAAATGGAACGCAAACAGTATTCAAAGATATAGCATTAGCAATTAAATATCAATATAAGATTATGAGTGCGTTCTGTTCAAAGACTGGTTTTTTAGCTACAGATACTATTTAAGGTGACATTCTATGGCACATCACATTCCACAACAATTAAAATGCAAGTCTGATATTTCAAAAAGCTTTATTCTTGACTCTACTACATATTCACCATGCACAGTAATTCTCTGTCTTCAAAAGCTAAAGAGAGCATTAGGAAGATTTATTTTTTCTAAAGCATCCAAGGGAATTAGGAATTTCAATGGCTTTTAATGCAAAATATTCTGAAGTCATACAAACACATCATGAAATTTGAAAAAGGAAAAACAAATAAACAGAAACTTCATTTTGATGCTTCCAAAACTTTTTTCTAGAAAAAAAAAAAAAAGAGCTAAATTGACTCAATTTTATTTGAATGTCACTTAGCATTTCAAGAGAAAATTGTTCTATTGAGGGAACCTATGAATAAAGAGAAAGGTTTGATCCAGGGAAGGAAAAAAACCCAAACCAAATAAACACCTTTCTTCACAAGTTGTTTGATTCGTATTATCTCAGTTTGACTGACTAAAAAGCTCTTTGTATTACATATGAAACAGGAATAAAATTAAATACTTCTACTGAAGACTCTATAAAGCAATGCAGGAGCCTGCTGAACTCAAAATACCTTTTGCTAAGACTATCAGATGTGCTGAAATGAGCAGGCCATCAAGCGCAGTCCCTGAAATCAGAGCTGCTAAAGAAACTTTATCTAAAAGGATGTGCCACTTCATCATTACCCCAGACACAGCATATTTCACAATATATTGGAGCAATCTTGAAACACATAGTATAAACTGGCAAAAAAATCTAGTAGTATGACAAAAACATCAAAGATCTGTCTGTCATTTCAAAATTACTCACATAGGGGGAAAATTTCAAGATATCGAAAAGTCTAGGACTCATTATTATTATATTATTAATGTTATTATGATGTATTAGACCCTTTGACAATTGACATTCTTCAGCAGGAAACTAAATAATATTGTACCAGTGGTGAATTTTGTTCAGTTTTGAAAATTTCTCCCTCTTCATACTAAGCTTTCAGGAACAGAACAGGGACAAAAAATGCAAATACAATGCACAATGAGAATTTTCATCATGTTTTTCCATACAAAACATTGTAAATAAAAGTCAGTTTAGAGAAAGTTCCAGTGAAAGCTAAATAGAGTTTTGTGATACCCTTCCATGAATACAGCTAATGCTTCAGATCTAATTTCTTAACAGTTTGGGAGGAGAGGACAGAGAGATGTTGTTTTTTAATGCAGTTGGAGGAAGAGTTTTATCGTTGCTATGGTAATAAATCTTTTTTACTTTCTCTTGTCATATCATACAACTGGCAGGTTTTTAGCTTTCAGACTAGACAACCAACCGTCCTCCCCTATGCATCAACAAATTGCCATTAAGAAGAGGGAAAAAGAAAGGTCTGCAATCACATTGAAATAGTTTTGCTTCAAACTAAGTAGATTTTAAACTTTCACAGGGCAGCAGCAGAGCAGCTGATTGGGTCACAGAAGGATGTGTCACTCCAGTCTTCAGTAAATAAAAATTGCGATCTAAAAAAACCTCTAAAGAAAAATTTTGTTACCCTAAAGAAAAAGAAACGTTGTACCATGTGGTGGGATTTCCAGTAGAGAGAAGGGTGAGGTCTTTTCTCTGTTGTCCCTCTTTATAGCCTATTCTGAGATCTCCCGTGAAATCTGAGGAAAAACTGCCAAGTCTGGCGGGAAGCCTTATGACTTTAGTAAGAACCAGTGTGTCCCCAAAGCACAGGGGGACAAAATATCTCAACATACAGTTACAAGAAAACATTTACACTAAAGCAGATTTGTTAGTTTTTAATTACTGAAATCAACACATTATTTTCTTTCCCAACAGAAAAAGACAACCAACCAAACAAGAATAAAGGGAAGCAACTCCACGGAAGGACCACTGAGAAAGTGAGGGAGCTGGGCTTGCTCAGAACAAATTACTTGGGGGGTTGGGAGGTGGCAAGGGCAGTTTGCACAGGAGGATATCTTCACCGTGGTGCAAGGAAGGAAGTCAAGAAAGAGCAGACATAAGTTTAAAAGAGAGAAGTTCTGACTTCATCATGAGAAGAACCAAGCATCAGATCAGGTTGCCCACAGAAACCAGGGTCTCAGTATCCTTGGAGGTTTTCAAGACTCAGCTGGGTAAAGCCATGAGCAACCTAGTCCGACCCCACAAGTGCCCTGGGTTTGAGCAGGAGCCTTGATCTCCAGCAGTCTTTTCCAACCTCAACTACCCTCTAATGCTTTATACATACAGATTTTTTTTTTTAAATATTAAATACATTATATTAACGTGTGCATTAAAAGTTATAAAAATCCAACCCCCTAACAGTTTAGCAGAAACAATCTGAGAGCTTTCAATGTCCTTTTTCTGTAATGAGATGTAAGCAGACCTTAAGCTAGGATGAAGGATTCTTTTTGGAGAAAGTTTATTTACTTTTTTGAGACAGATTCACTACTTATAGGTTATTTTTCTTATCTCTTTAAAGAGTGAGTTCTGCTCTAAAACTTTATCCTGTAAAAACAGCATTACACATGCTTAGCGTGCCAGATCACATTCTATTTCAGGCCTAAAGAACTGTTAGTTTTCTCTACATGCAAGCAGCACACGTTCAACTTACAGCTACAAGTCAACATGATTTCTTTTCCTAAAAATATTATTTCTTTTTCATAATATGCAAAATCCTCACTAGTAGATTCTACCAATTATTTCAAGCCTATCTTATTTCTGAGAAGTTGGAATCTTCCCACTTAGTATTAGTCCTACTCCAGTTGATTTGAGACATTTCTGAAAACACTTAACTTCTCTTAGTAGTTAGTAGTAATAATTAGAATATCTTCTGTGCTACACCGCTGTCTTCTCTTAATGAGTTCTGCTATATTACCTTCTGAATACTTCTTAAATACTGTCTTAAATGAAAATTTAAGCTGCTGGAAAAAGACTGAAATCTTGATGCTGGAGCACTCTTCCATCTGCATTGCAAATTAGCAGCTGAGAACAAATCTGCTTGGAAATAATGCAGCCTAGGTACAGAAATCTCACAAGATCTAGGATGAGGTTATTCTTCCATAAAATCCATGAACCTGAGACCTAAGCACAGCTTTATTCCACACTAATATTCTCATTACTTTCACAGACTTACTAAATATTATATGACATTAAAAGCACATATTTCAAGGTCCAAGTGTCTTCTCAATTTTGAAACTGGCTCCATTGTGCTTTACAACTGCAAATTAAGTAAGATTCTGATGATAAAATGGGCCTACGTACGAAGGAGCTATAAGAATTCACATATAGAAACATGGAACCAAGTCCTGTAATAGCTCAGAAATCACACTGGTTATATCACAAATCACCCCAATTGTTTCTCTTTTCAGACAAAAAAAACCTGACAGCTTGTTTGAATCATCCTCAAGTCCCTATTTTTGAATTAAAAATGCATTTTTTAAATGTGCTAAAAATTGAATAAAACTAACTTTTTGTTAAATAATGTTCTGAAAAAAATCAATCATGTATTTAGATAAAAATTGGCATCAGCCCACATTAGTACTATAAAATTAAACGACTCAAAAAAATTCTAGGAGGAAAATCTTTATTGCCCTATACTTAATGTTAGCTTGACTCAATCAGTCATTAAACTACCTAAACAAAGTCATTCTTCTGTTCTAGCTACTGAAATTACTTTGGCACTTCTGCTGCAGTTTCTGTTGCATTGGGGTAATCATTCTGGATGACAGCTCTGCCATTGGAGGGGTGGACATATAATGATGACAAACAACTATTTTTCCACTATCATGTAGGATTCACAAAATACAACATGTTCATATCTCTTATTGGATGTATGTGCCATGCTTCTAAAGGTGATTAAGACAAACCAGCTATCTACCTGGATACTGGCTTTTTTTACCTCCTCACAGCAGTGATGGTTGAACAAGGCAGTAAGATTGCCAGCACCTTCCCCTCCTATTTTGTGTTTTATTTGTTAAAGAAGACTGGAGCTACAAAATTTGACAAAACACGTCAGTTTGGTGGCTGCAATTCAGACTTCATTCAGGGAGCAATTGTGTCAATAAAACCACTCAAATTCAGAAACGTGGTGTTTTCTTTAGAAGACTGCCTTAAGTAAACAGAAGAAGCAGGACCCTGCTCTCCCACTGCGGTTTCTTCACACCATTATAACACATCGATAAATCTGTCTGCGCACCTGCCGGTTGTTAGTGGCTATAAATCCCACAATATTACCAACCACTCCAATTTCATTTTAGTAAATGTCTGTTACTGATTTAATGCTCTGTGTTTCAAAGAGTTGCATCTTCAGCTGAAAATGTATGGAAACAGCCAGGCTAACAAAGCAGGTGCTAAAAAGGATTAGAGACAGTTGTCTTCTTGAAAGTGCTACTTTACACTCAGTAAGGTTATTGATATCCTCAAAAAATAATAATTGCCATAACTGGGAGACTAGAATCAATTTCCTTCCATGCAAAGTCTTGAGACCTTAAAGTGAACACCACTGGTAAAGACAAAATAATTTGCTATAATACATTGCTTTATTTTATTTTTAACCTCAGTTTAAGTTTCATATATGAATGGTGAGGCCACATTTGAAATTTTTTGATAAAGAACAATCTATGTGCAATCTCTTCCTTAAGAACATACTTGAATGTTATTATGAGATCATCTCTCAATCAGCAGTTTGACAAATTTAGCAGACTGAATTTCTGAAGTCTTTCACTGGTAATGGTTCCCAGGCCTTTCTTGAAACACTTCTCTGAATTCATCTCAGCATTCTACATTCACTTAAAAGCATAGCTAATCTGGACATTAGTATGTAGAACAGTTACACTGATGTACAGAAGAGCAGTATCACCTGTAAGGAACTTGCTTAATGTTTACCTTCTAACTCAACAACTGTGCCTTGATATATTTGGGATAGAGGATATTTACAATGCTCTTGAGCAACCAGCACAAGATCACATGAAGTAAAACACAAAGCAAAATTCTTTCAGCTACTTAAATATTTTTTGCGAAAAATTAAGAATTCAGACATTAACATGTTGTTTATTTTGTGCTTTTTATTTTTAATGGTAGAACATATAAAACTCATTTAATCATTCACTCCAGCAACTTGTGATTATCTCTAGTAGGGATTATCTAACTCTACTTTTACTGTCAATTAACAAAAGTACATGATGTACATCATCATCTTTTCCATTATCTTTTTGTTTAAATTTGGCAGACTTTAAAATGTCATGTCAGAAGTTTGCTTTAAAGTAAAATTGTGATCAAGTGCAATGTTGTTGTCTGTTTTCCATATATTAAATATGAAGAGTAGAAGATGTAGAGATAGTCTCACAAAAATTGTTGTTAAGTGATTTGCATTAAATTCTAGTATTTCCTCAGCAACTGTTGCATGTAGTCAGAGACAGAGCATTATCTTGACCCTATTTCATTGAAGGTGTGAATGTTCCTTCAATGACATTTGCTGTTTGGGGTTTATATTCTTCTGTGAGGTTCCACATAAGTACCATTCACTTGACTGTTTCCCCTCCACTTCCCCCTCACCTCTCTCTCCATTTCCAATGGAGTATCTGACACAACCACCATTAATTACCTCTACCTCCACAGAATGTACAGTGATGTCTTGATTCCAATTGGACGCTTCTGTTTCACTCTTAAGGCCTTTATCTGATGAGGTCCCTTATGTAAAACTGTATGTAATTAACAAATCTCTCTGCAATACAAATATCTGCTGAATTTCAATTCGGACCTAGCTTGACTTGCCACACTAATTGAATTCAAGTAGTTTCCTGGAAGGACATTGCTTATTGATGAGATGACCTAATCAAAGTTAGCTTGGCAGATATCCATAGTCAATATGGAGCAATATAGAATCTGGGGTGGAAAAGCAATCAGATTGAAATTTGCTTTCCAGTTCCTTTGGAAATTAGGATACTTTAATTCTTAAAACTCCCTTTTTAAACATTCTTAATACAACCCACACAAACCTGTGGGAGATATTCTGTCATCTAGAAGCTGTATCTGAAAATTTCCTTCAAAGCTACTGACTTGTTTTGGTGAATATAAACAAATCATGCGAACACTGATATTGACAGGGACTTCTCCAAGAAAATTAAAGTTTTCTTTAAAGCAAAGTATTAGTGTAAGGGTTGACATAATCAGCTTTTGGGATTCCACTGCTTTTAGGCAAATATACAGGGCTCAGAGTGAAAGGAGATGCATCCTGAAGACAATATGGGCCTGAGAAGAGGAGGGACCAGAAAGGCTCTGGCTTCTTTGATTATAGGATGTATTTCATGGCAACATAACATAACCCAGATAGAATGAAAGATATTTTACTTACCAAATTACAAGTCTCCTCATGACTGGAGGAGACAGTAACAGAAACCCACAGAGAGTCAGAAAAATTATGACCAACCCTAAAAATTTAGTAAGCGGAATAATCATAGCAAGGAACAAAGGAGGGATGCTGAATTTGTGTGCCAAGCGTCTAAGCTGATTGCATAATATTCCTAGTACCATAAAGGTGTCTTATAATAGGACCTAGTCACCTAATATGTATCACAAAACTAAGAAAAGTAGTTGAACAGAAAGAATTTGGCCTCATGATAAACAAGAAATATAATTAAATAGCTGATTATTGGGAAAGGAATTCTGTGTGAAGCAGACATCTCAGCAACATATACATTGTACTGTGACACTTTCAGATGCTTGGCATGATTTTATGGCAGTATTTCTACACAGAACAGTGGTGGAAACAGTGGAGGGCAAAAACTGTTTCTACACTTTGGAACAAAACACAGCTGGAGATTTTCAGCTCTTTAACTAAATTCAGGTTCTCAAAAGCCACCAAAACAATTAAATGAGTAATTTCTTTCTACAACAATATAAAAGGTTTTATGAAGGTTTCATATACTAGCACTTGAATTCAGAATTTTGACACTGCCACATCTGATGTGCTCATAAATAGGGGAGAAAAGCACAACCTAGATGAAAATAGATTATCACAGCGGCAAAGTTGCTTAGAGAAAATTCTCAAAAGGTATTATCAATGCCATTTCATCAAATGAAACAAATAAATCTATTGAAATTTCTATCAATTCAGGCCTACTCAGTGTTTTCATTCGTAATGTAAATATGAAAGATAAAATCTGACAACCAGCTTGGAGGACAAGCCTAGAACTGAAATTTATCTTGACAATATGTAACTATGCATTCAAAAAACACACTGAACCAAGTAAAATTATCCTTAAAAACATGGATAATATTTTGAATATAGGGTCAGCAACCTGCTCCACAAATAGTGTGAAAGTGTGCAAAAATGGTTTCACAGAATAGGATTTGGAGGGGTTTTCAATTCAGGAACTAAACGCAATTTTATGCTGTTGTAAAAGCAGTAAATTGTATTTGGGATGTACCTGCTAATACACAGCCTTGAAAAGGTAGGAAATTATCCTCTGTCAAGGATAAAGACTCACACAGACTATCACTTGGAATTTCAGGCATTTCAATGAAGATTAGCATCAACTGCAAATAGTCCAGAGGAAACAAGAAAAACTACAAAGATATTATGAGCTGTGAAAAAGGAAGGAGGAGAGAAAACTATAAAAGAGTAATAGAAGGTTATTATAAGTTTCCAAATACCTAAGGAGCAGCTTCAAAGAGGATAGCATGAATTAATTTTCCAAACATAGGGATTACATGACCAAAGTAACAGATTTAAACTGCATGAAAAGGAAGAACCACATTAGTCTTAAGGAAAAAAAAATCTAACCATGTGGAAAATAACACAATAAAATATAATATGGAAATTTTGATTCCTCTGTCCCCACAATCAGTTCCTTCAGAGTGACTTTGGCCTTCCATAGACTTGGTCTGACAGTGACCTAATGAAATTTGACAAGGGCAAATGCAAAGCCCTGCTGCTGGGATGGAGTAACCCATGCCAACTGCACACGGGGCTACATTAACAAAGTGATAGCCAGCAGATCGAGGAAAGTGATTATTTCCATCTACAATAGTTATGAGTCTCAACTGTTGTACTCCTTGTGTAAAGCATGCGTACTCATGTGTACTCCTTGTATAAAACACAGATTTCAAGAAATGATGTACTGAAGTGCAGCCAGTATGATTTAGAGCCTAAAGAACATGATGCACAAGGAGGCACTGAAAATGGGTTTATTCAGTCCAGAAAAGAAATTCATGGGCCATCTTACCTTAACTGCCTAATGAGAAGCTATCAAGAATAGAGAGAGCATGAAACCCTCTTTACAGTGGCAGTGATACATGAGATTAACACAAACTGCCACAAAGGTAATCTGCTCAGATGTAAGCAAGAAAAAAAATCACCATGAAGGTTGTAAAATGATTAGCTGATTTCCCTGAAAGATGTCATATGTCTGTCTTTGGAGATATCAAAAACCTGGGTGAGCAAAGTCCTCAACTACCTGATCTTAGCTGGCCATGCTCTAATCGCCAGCTGCACTAAATGATCTCCACAGCAGCTGTCAGGTTAGCCCATGAAGTCAAATCCTTCTGGAGAAGCAGTATCAGGAACGACATAATCATGCTTGATTGCATCCCATATCACAAGGATGACTGCATCACCTTAAGCAATTCTGTCAGTTCTATAATTCTAGAATTTTCCATCTTGCAGGGGTATTTTGAGACTATGTCAGTTGACAACACAGGATCTATCAGCAGACAGAATAGTTTAAGCTGGAAGGGCCCTCTGAAGATTATCCAAGTCCAACTCTGTCTCCAAACTCGGTCAGCTAGAGCAGTTGACTCAGGACCATGTGTATCTGAATGGAGATAATCTCAAGGACAGAAGACTGCTAGTGACCAGTTTAGCTTCCTGTTTTGCAAGTTCAGGTCTCCCACAGTAAGACAAGTTTGCATGACACATATTCCTACCAGACCCACAGAGATAAAAGCATCACGGGAGCAATGAACCTTCCTATAAATTAGAAAAATGCTTGCAGCAGCCTTGACACATTTTTATTCTCTTATTTTTGCCACCATCATCATCACTTGCAATAATAGTGCAGGGATTTTGCTATCTTTCCTAAGCACAGCTGGAAAATTTAAGTCAATTTTGCCTTACACCACCCCTTTCCCATGTGCTCTGCATGCAGTTATTTGTCATAAACAAATAAATTAGCCTTAACTGTTATGAGCATGCAGACTGCTTTCAATTAGAGGTGGCACCTTCAGACCCTGTTCACTCAGCAGCAGGAGAAGAGGCAAATGTTTCTGTTATTAAACTCCTTGGCACTGTCTTGCTCGAGGATATTTATTTTAATAAACACAAGGTCATTATGCTGGCATGAGGACACCACAGGTTTTCCCTAAGTGTTATTCTCTGATTACATGTTATCTATCTTGCTACTGTATCTATGGCTGAATTCTGTCAGCCTCAGCTGAGCAGCTCCTGTTAAAATTGGAAAATACCTCAAGGGAGGCCAGGCTCATAAACAGAGGATTCTAATTCTGAACAGTTAGCAGACAGCTCCGTATGCAGGAACAGCTCCAGCTACCTCTGTACTGCTCGCTCTATCAAGCACCTGTCACCTCACAGTAAGCTGAAAGGATTGCATCTATGTCTGCATACTGAGGACAAGGTTGTTGATGCCTTATTCACAGGTTTTATTTTGTATGCAGAATAGAATGTAGCAACGATGGTGCTGGTCATTAAGGAGCTTTTTTAAAAACCTAGAAATGTTGAGATATTATCCTGACTGAATCTAGAATGAACAATTACATACTCTGTTTGACACTACTCTTCTATAGACTAATTATCCTGTCAGAGAAGCCAATGCCACTCAGTTTTATGGACATTTTAGTCCATTTCTGCCGTCACAAAGCACCAATTTGCCACAGTGTGGAACAACAAAAGCAGTAGGATGAAAATTCACTCATGGTCCTAAAAAATCTTGTAAAAAAGATCACTGTATCTCCAGTGAGAACAGTGTCATTCTTACTTTGCTATGCCAATGAATGGAGAACTAAACGTTCTTTAAAAATATCTGAGATACATGGTACTGTCCTCTGTCAGTGGTGAAATGACCAAATAGTCTTATTCAACATTTGCAATGAAAAAGGAAGGAAAATAAAAGATTGTTGAGGGGGTAGGGAACGAAAACATTCAAACTCTCAAGCCTTCACTTCTGTTAACACATCACTTAATAGACATGGAGCTTTTCCTGAATTGAGATAGAGAGGCCACATTCCTTCCTCTATCCTTCTATACTTTACAAAATTAAAGGAGAGCTTTATGGGAATTCTGCTGATCTAACACATACAGGCAGTGACTGACTTCATCTATGTATTATATGTCATAAAACATAATATTGCTATTTGGTAAATAATAATGTGCAGGAAGGATATGGGGCAGGGAGGGAGAGGCAGGGAGAATTTTTTTTTTTTTCTTACTCTAAACCAAGGGAAGTTTTGAAAATAAATTATTTCAAGCTGAAATAAAAATATAATGCACCATATGTCTCAATTCCTGAACTAATGAAAAAGGATTAATTTTTTTTAAGCCTTCAGTTATTAATCAGAGTATTTTTTTCTAAAATCAGAATGAAACTTCTAATGTTCACAGCAAACATGTATGCCTTAGAAAGCTGCACCTATGGCTTACTATTGCATTTGAAATTCATGTATACACTGTGTACCCATTTTCTCAGGCTCAGAGAAAGGTTAAAACCTTCTCAATAGTCATAGTAATGTGTAAGAGTGGAAATACATTTGTGCTTCCTACAAAAAACAGATAAAAATCTGGCTGCTGCCAAAAGTGATTAATCTTCCTGCTAACTCTGCCATTTATAGCAAAACCTGTAATTGAAGCAGCATTTTTAATTATATTTCACTTTCAGGCTGTCAGCCACTATGGTAACACATTATACATTCTTTGTTAGCAACGATCTTCAGAATATCTGGTTTCTTGAAACTTTTCTAGCCCTTTGGTTCCCTCAAGGTAAGTAACTTGCTCTGTATTTTTGTGAAGACTGGCAAACAAGCTCTCATTTTCACATCACATCAGTTTTCCTATATACACTATTCAAAAAACAAGGCCTTCTACACCTGAAAGGTTTGATAAAAATGGACAATTCAGTGACAGAAAGAATGTCTCAGAGCTCTGTGTTCAAAAGATACTTATACAAGCAGGTTGCAGTGCACTTGAGCATGGCCATTTAACTATGTTTGCCAGAGCCCCGTGCAGTCCCCAAAGCATCACCCAGAGCAAATGCAATCCTGTGTCATGTTTGCCATCAATTATTACTTCCACCTGGCATGTCTGGTAATTTCATTTAGCTCCTTTCTAAACTTCAAGCACCCTAGGTACAAATTGCCTTCTCACTAACCTTAACCACACAAATTGTTTCACAATTTGCCTTTTTAAATTTTACTATGTTGAGTTTTCCTCTTTATCTTTCTGAGATTATTCATTATTTAACATCTTTTCTGAGTCACTCATGGTAAAACACAATTGCCCTGGATTTCTGAGTCTTTTTGTGCCTCTTCTGCATGCACTCCATCTCTACTACATATTACTATGCACATCCAGATACATTCAATCCATTATTGTCCTTGCAGTTCCCACAGGTGAGTCAACTGTTTTGTAAAACAGATGCTAGAAGACATCATCATCATCATCTTAACTCATTATCATTGTTGCTGTTATTACAGGAATAAAAGAGAGAAGAAAGAACTGATGTAAAAGCTTAAGTTTTTAGATGTAAATATATCTCTGCCTTGCTTTTCTATAGGCTTTACTACAACCCATTGCTACAGAGATATTGAACTTGTCTGGAAACAAACATCCTTCTTGCAGACTTACCTCTTGGCATCTGAAATTGCCACCAATGGACTTGTCCTTCAGCACTTGCTGAAGGGTCCTACTTTGAGTTCTGATTACTCTTTGTGGGGAGGGGAGTAGGGGAGGAAAGGAGTGCATAGTAACTCTTAATGTACTGGTGTACTACAAAAAGGTAAATAAGAAACTTAATCAGGATTATAAAGTAGAATAAAATGTTACACTTTTTAACGTCTGTTCAAGAAAACACTGTAAACTTTTTAACTCATTAATAACCTATAAAAATTAATTAATAATTGGAAAAGAGAACAATTCAGCTTGCTTAATTTCAGACCACAAGGTTCAAATGTGGAATTCAGATCTGACAATGCCATTGTTGAAGTGCATCTCTCTTTGCACTGAAATTCTCCATCTCAAAAAGAAGTACTATACCTTCTTTCAACACCCTCCTCCTAATGTCCATGCTTAGTCACTGACATCATGTCTTTGCTTTGAGCAAATTTTCCCCATAAATTAATTTAGTCACATTTGGAAAATACTTTAATATCATCAAGCACAAGGTGTTGCATAAAGGGAGAAAGTGGGACACTTATTGTTTAATACAAGTTAAAGATTTAATAAAGAAATCCTCTGAGTAATCACATATTACTGAATACTGCTGTGCGTTTTCATTTAATAGCTCAAAAACTAATTATTGTGTAGCTACCTCCGTGTTTTGGAAAACATAACATGCAGTTATTTTGTGATTGCATGTTATTTTTTCATATCAACCTTGTCACTTCAAGAGGCCTTAAAACATAATTAAAATATCAGAGATCCTGTGATTAAGCTGAAGAGAGGCTTGTGCTTTGAAAATTCATCATTCAGCTACACCATTTAATGGCTCTTCAGGAAATTTTAGCTTAAAAGACATTCAATAATACATATTTAATCAAGCAGCAAAATAAGCTGTTCCTGATTCTTTTATAAGGCATGTTATTATATTCAGGCATCAAGAAAAACCTCTTTTTGGGCTGCTCTACAAGCATGCTGTAAATGGCAATGTAATAAACTAAAAAAAAATAAAAAATAACTTGGACGTATTTTGCAAATGGGGCACCCAAGTACCAACACATTCATAAAAAGAAGGATGCAAGACTCAAGCAAACTGTCTATTCATTAGGCCGCCCATAGCTCTTCCACAGAAAGGATGAGCAGACAATTACTTGCAGACACAAGGCATATTGCATTAGGACTTCCCTGAAAAGTCTAGGTGATACATGCATGTTCTCAGAAACGTAAAAGATTTATTTTGTGATTCTAACCCATACACTTTTTCTAAGTTACTTGTTCCAATGCGCAATCATAATAAAGTCTACACTGAAGTAGTAGAACTACTATGCTAATTTTGAGTGACACTGTCCAGGGCATAAAAATGATGTATCAAAAGAAATGAGGCATGGAGCTGGAATTCACTTTCCCTGTTCCTAGATACAGATTTTACCCAGTAAAATCCACCACAGGTATCTCTACTGTAATCCAAAACCACATCAGTAACCAAAAAAAAAAAAAAAA
>VWZG01007529.1:42388-86231 GCA_013396735.1 Grallaria varia
AAGTGGTTTCAATGCAGAGTTGTACTTTTTCAATTATTGTCATCAGTGTTGAAAAGTAAGACTTTCAACACTAAAATACAGATCTTTGGAAAACACTAAATAAATTATTCACCTCATCACTTCTCTAATCAATTGTGGTTACCTAATATTCAAGTTCAGATGTTTACCGGATCATCAGTTCAAGCTATTGAATTTTTATAACCCTAAAATTCACTTGAAAGGAGAACAAGGAGGTCTTTAAGATTCATGTCATTAAACACATACCTATCATCTAATAACAGGTAATCATAGAATATCCTCAGAGAGAAGGATCATCAAGTCTGACTCCTGGCCCTGCACAGGAGTGCCCCAAGAATGACACCATGTGCCTGAGATTGTTGTCCAAACACTTCTCGAACTCTGTAAGGCTTGGTGTTGTGACCATTTCCCTGGGAAGCCTGTTCCAGTGCCCAACCACCCTCTGGCTGAAGAACCTTTTTATAATATCTGGCTCCCCTCACAGAGCTTTGTGCTTTTCTCTCAGGTCCTGCCAGTGGTCACAAGACAGAGACCAATGCCTGTCCCTCTGCTTCCTCTCTTGAGGAAACTGTAGACTGCAATGAGGTCTTCCCTCTGTAAGAGTTATGTGTAAATGATATTAAAGAATCCCACCAAACAACCCAACATAAACATGGTCAGATTTTTTTATATTTAAAGACTCTTGATAAGAAGAAAAGTAATGATCCACTTTAAGGATCAGAGAAAAGCAAGGGAAAAATGCACCTTTAATGATGAAATTTTACATTAAAAACTTAAGTCTGTTTTAAACCTATGAATATGAAGCACCTTCAATTTAAACTAGGTCTTATTGCAAAGAAGGCCCCCCCTCCTAGAACCACATTATGGACATTCCTATATTTGATTTTAAATATGTTAAGTTTTGTATGTGATATGATCATTCCTAGGCAGTTACTAACTCACAGCTGAATTGAGAGGATACTGTTAATTATTGTAGAGAGAAACAATAATCTTGATGCTCAATATTCAAGTTACTTGTAGGTTTAAAAAACAGTAAATACTGTAACAAAAAGAATGGATTACACAACTTTAGATTTATTATGTTCTTTCCACAGCTGGTCGCTGAAAACAATGTCAAGGGTAAAAATTAGGAATTGAGAACTTACAGGGTACCAGGTAGCCTATATCTATATACCCATTCAACTTCCACTATTCAGCTTCTGAAGGTTAATTTTCTAGACATCATTCCTTTAAAATTATCTGCAATAGAAAGCAAAAGGACAAAGCAATTAGATCCTTTAAAATATCTCAAAGTATGGGAGCTACTGCAGAAGGAGTGGAGGAATACAAGAAAAGACTATAAATAAAAAGTCTTTATTGCTCCTACTAGGAACCATAGATTGCTACTTTCTCTTAAAAATCCAGCAGTTATATAAAATAACTAGCACCTAACATCCTCAGTTTGAAGATGGGGTGTGATTCGAGACATGGAGAACTTCTGACTGTCTTGCTCAAGATACTTTTCCAGATCTAATGATTGATGAAAGGAATGCTAACGCATGAACCAAAGTTCAAGTAGCAACATCTCCGGGGGGAGGGGGTGGAGGGTGTGTGTGCAAAACAGTAACTATCAGGGTTTTGTTGTTTGTTTGTTGCAGGTTTTTTAAGATTTCTGCTGAATGCATGGAAATGTGACTGGGAGTTTCTATTTCCATGCCTCAGAAATCATGGGTCTCATAAGTTATCGTGATTTTCCAATGTTCTATTTGATGCACCAGCACACCTTTTAGCTTTCTACACTGATAAAGAAAAGACTAGGTCAGAACTTTCACCTGCTTTCCCTATCTATGGGAATATTTCTATTTCTTTGAGATTTACTTGTACTGACTGTTTTCACAAATACAAAATTTATCTCAAATAGAGGGAAAAAAGTATTACAGATTTGCCTAATTCAGGCATTTAAAAGTTGATTCAGATCTTAATATGCCTTGAAATTCATTTGTTGAAGCAAAGGGAGATTAAGGCACAGGAGCTCTTCAGACAACTTTACCTTCAGTTTGTGAAATAAGAATTTCACACATATTTGAAAGCTGATTGAGGGATCAACATCCTATTGGCATGAAATGACAAATCTACCACCCAAACTGAAGTGACATTAGTTGGACATGATATTACAGAGCTCATAACCTTCTTCTGAGCTCCTCTAACAGGAGCCAGATAATTAGCTCCAAGTTAGAATGCCATGTCATGGTGGCAGAGGACACTAAACTGGGAATGCAAAATCCAACAAAACAGTGTGGACATGTTAAATGCACAATATAAAATCATAAAGATATTATTCATGGAGAAGCCAGTAAGTCTGAGGTTAGCTCTTGCTGTCAGTAACTGACCTTTACTCTGTGACATGTTCCTGATGTTAATTAGCAAGGCTACAAAACAGTCTTTATGATGCAAGGAAACACCATTCTCACTTTACACTTGTAAAACTGAGGCATGACAGGTTAGCATCTGGCTATAGTAATATCAGTATGTATACACTACAGCAATTAAATACATGCTCCTAAAGTTAACAGTGCTACCAAAGAGAGTTCTAGCTGTCTGTGGAAGATGAAAGATCATACATTTAAAAGATGCCATGTAAAGAAGTGACCTATTTTATTTGACTTATTTACAAGAACTGAGGCAAAGAGAAAAGTGGAAATCTTCTGTAGCCAGGGGTATGAATCACTGCAAGGACAAGAGGACACCCACAGTGCTACAGATAACTTGAATGAAGGGAGCCCAGATGGCTTTGAAGTAAATACAAGTTCATTTCTGGCTACCCCAGCTTACTTCTCAATAGCAAGTCATACAGGAGTGAGCAAGCCTACTGCACATCCATCATCCACATTTCTCCATTTCATTATAGACAGCAAATGAACTTGCAGCATGTCAAGCTGAAATAGCTCTTGGCATGAGTCAGAAAAGAAAAACCATAAAAGATCAGCCAGGAGGAAATGCAAAATTGTGTAAAACTGGTGAAGTGTTTGTTTCTCCCAGCTTCTGGAAAAGGAAACTGATTCATTTTGCAGCAAACTAAGTCAACAAACAAGAACAATACAAAATTTCTTTTTTCCTGATTATTGTTTTAACTTCCTCCCTCCCTATTAGCAGTCCAAAAGCAGGACAGACATACAGACAAAATGGCTATTTTATATATCTTCTCTTTTATTTTCCTTCAATCCCTTTCATTTTCTCTAGGGTTACTACGGTTTACTTACACCAAAGATATTAAGGATGAGACAATATTTTATAAATACTGTTTAATATATTTACTGGTTTTAGTTATCCTTCACTATGTCTAGAGGCTGAGGCATACAAAGGCTTTGCCTACACTGCCTGCTGAACATGCTCTAATACCCTGAAGTTCTGCTTCCCTAGCTGTATTGAACACCATTGGAGAATCCTGCCGTTCTTTTTCTGCCTGCAGACTACTACCTCCTGATGGAAAAATCAACACACTACTCTCCTTTGCAATCCAGATGAGGACAGAATCGGGGCAAATTCAGTCACCTCCCTGTTGCTGAAACCATGTTCTGGAATCATCAGATGATAAAATGAGAAATCTTGATGCATTTATTTTATTCTTACTTTATCATTTCATCTTCTCCTTCAATAAAAGGACTGTCAAACAATGTTATAAGGGAAAAGCAAAGCATCAAGTAGTTAATAACTATGAAAGATTTAATAAATAGTATAAATCAAACGCCAGAAAAATACAGACAATCAAGAAACTAACTGTTTTGAGGATGAGTGAATGCAAAGTTGAAAAGTAATACTATCTATGCAATACAACTACATTATGGACAGCAGCAGCTCATAACTTCTCTAATATTGCTACTCCCAGTAGGTGACCCTGTCTTGCAGGCACTAATTCCTCATATAACACTGTCAGAAATACATCTACTATTGTAATATCAACAGGCCAGACCAAATGATCACATAACTGATCCACTACTCAGTGGTATGTAAACAAATATATTTATATAAACATGCATACCACTATATATAATAACATATAAAAAATAATAAATTGACAGCTGGCTGAGCATGAGCACAGCAGTGTGCCCAGGTGGTCAAGAAGGCCAAAAGCACCCTGGTCTGTTGTAAGGACTTAAAGGATACAGTTGCCTGTCTCAAAACCGTCAAGGCCACAGAAGGAACGTGTCATAAGATAAGTCACCACAGAGGGAATTTGAGATAAGCACAGAAGGGAGGAATTGGCAGCAGGAAGGTGCTAATTCCAGGCCAAACTGAGGTAAGATCTGATTAGCATGTACAGGTTACTCCATCCAAACAAAAAATTACTACTGTAGCAAACTGCAGGAAAGGAAACAACTGCTCATACACATATCACTCTAAGTTATAGGAACTTAGGCATCTGCTTGAGCTGTTATTTTATTATTTAGTTATTGCACCAAGATTAAAGTATTTGAAGGATCTGGATGTCTGAGACTCTGCTATAGGAAACTTGGAGTCAAGCCAGCAAGGAAACCTGGTCTGACACTGTGAGTGTGGGGTGTGTAGCTGTGAAGGGGCCTCGGTCCCAGTTCAGATGGTGAGAGAGTCACTGACAGAGTGGCTCCTGCATGACTGGACAGGGAAGTTTCCTTAATAGAGAACTTGCTTTCTAATTGAATGAAGGTTGTTGTGAGACAAGGATGAGACTCTTATTTTTGGGGGGTAAAAAGTGACAGAACAAGAGAATATTACCTCAAGTTGTTTTAGGAGAGGTTTAAGATTAGCTATGAGGAAAAAAGTCCTCACTGGAAGGGTTGTCAAGCATTGGAACAGGGTTCCCAGGGAAGTGGTGGAATCACTGTCCTTGGAAATATGCAAAAAATGTGTAGAAGTTGTGCTTAGGCACATTTAATAGAGGACCTGGTAGTGTTAGGTTAATTGGAGGATGATGTCATCAATGGTTAATGGATGATCTTAGAAGTATTTTTCAATCTTAATGATTCTATGAAATTTAATTAAAAATATTCCTCACTCAACAGTTTTGCTATCTATTTAATTGTATTCCCATATTTTACACATGCCAGGTATAGTGTCCCACACGCTTGCTTTAAGGGGTCATCCTTAGTTTTAAGGCACATCGAATAATTCAATGATCTCCTGATCATTTTTACTCCAATACATCAAGCAACCATTACTCTAACAGTCAAATGCTGATTTCTACCTGTCAATAGGGTGTCTGCACAAAGCCCTTCCCTATCCATCCCAAACTTAAAGGAAGAGAGTATACATGAATGCGAAGTATGTATAGTTGGTTTAAAGTACAGTCAGATTGACTTAACCATCAAAGCAGTGCTTTTACCAGCTAAATACTGGAGCGTTTGAGGTCTGAGTAAGCAAGTCTACCTGTTTTCCATCCTAAAAAATAGAAAAGTAAACAAACACTAATGAACAAACAAACAAAAATCAGTCTCTGCTGAAATAATACCATATTTGGGGGATTCTTTTAAGGGGAAAAAAAAATAATTTTTACTCCAGAAGAGGTAATAATCCAGGGATTAGAATACTAATTAAAGTATGAGTATTGCAATATTTTAATCTTTTTCTTGAAATTTCCTCTCCATGGGAATCTTCATTACTTATTCTATATATTAAAAAAAGAAAAAATAAAAATCCCCCAAATAAACTCTACGTCTCTAGCACACCACATCCACAAAACATTAGTCCAAAGCTCACATGCTATGAAACATCCCAGTTCAGAATGTCCTGCATCCTACTTATAAACAAAACAAGAGAAGACACTGAGGAAATAACCCACAGAAAAGATTTTCATCCTTCTCTGCCTGAGGATGTGTGTGCCAGGCATGTGTGAGATATTAGTCACTACTGTTTAAAGCACATGCATATCACAGTGACATATACAGACTATGGAGATTAGGAGAGAATATTCTATCAGAGGGAAAAGGTCAAGTTTCTGAATTGGTTAACAAAACCCCAAACTCTCAAATTGAACTCACCAACAGTGAAGATAAAATCTTAGGAAACAGAAATGTTTCTGCACATTTTGGAATTTTACACTAAGACAGCTCAAACCCCATGATAATATCTTTTTTTAAAGAGCAGAAGCTTGTACCCATGGTGAATCCAGACACAATGTTTTTGTATATCATAACACAGAACTATCAACTTTCTTCAACCTTCCTTTGGATAAAAAATTAATTTTAATATTTTATCTTAACACTTATATTTTCATTTTTTAATATGCTTGTTACTGCTAAGATTTTGTAACATTTTCCTTCCCATTCTAGATGAGTGCAATACAATAGCAACACAACTGGAAAGAAAAAAGATTGTTGTATATTTTTGTTTTACACACAAAGAATCAATCAAGTGAGAAAACTACACCTCTGAAGAATGCAAACCACAAGAAAAACAGCATGATTTGCATGCAGAAAGATAGTTCTACAAAAATACTTGTCTTTCACAAGGACTTTATCCCATGCTCAATAAAATCGAAAATGCAGAGCACACAACCATTCTGGAGGGATTAAAGACTCTGGCTGGTATTTGTAGTCACAAGGAGAAGACCTAGAAGGGGAAGAATAAATTGGGAAGATCAAGTACTAAAGACCACTAAGCTAGTACTGACCATCAGGGACACACGGAGGACAAAGGACTCAATCATCCACTGTTCGTTTTCCGAAGGAGTTTGAAAGGACTTGGAAAAGCACACCACTGAACCTGTGGCACACATGCCACACACAAGAGCCAGGTTCAGACACAAGACACAATTTTTGAAAATGTGTTGCAGTTCAATACACCACCCACTAGCAATCTATCTTATCACAGTGAAAAGTAATTTTACTTAGTGGAGCATTATCGTAATGTTTCAGATTAATCTGAGAAAATGAGATCTCATCCAGTTTTCCCTACCTTTTTTCCTAGCCTCAGCCATATTTGATCCAATATGGTTTTTTTATGCAAAGGGAGAAAAACATAAGATTACAATCAAAGACACATTTTAATATGCAATGCCCCATATCTTCAGGAACAAGTTATATGGCCCAAATTATGCATGTGTCTGAAAACAATACTTTCCTATTAGAATTGGTGAAAACTAAGAAACAGTTTTCCATCAGAAAATTCAGCATTTTGCAGGAATGCATTGTTGTGGACAGAATTTCATAGAAAGCAGTGTCAAAATTAATCACTACACATTCCTATTCAATTTCAGTAATGTTAAAATATTGCTTTGGTGAGGCAAATATTAATCCTTTATACTTTGTTTTAAACTATGACATTATAGGTATCATTTGAACTGTATACATGAAGCAACATTTCTTAAAATTACAAAAGTAAATTCTTTAGGAAACAAATTTAGTTTTCTGTTTCAATTTGGAAATAAAACTATACTAATTTGTTGGGATTTTCGAATGGAAAGATAATTCAAGGTTGCTTTTAACTTCAAAGGGTTCTTTGTGGCTAAATATATTACACATTGAGAAACTTAAGTAAATTACAATTTTGAACATATACAAACAAAAACCATGTGTCTCACTACTTTTGTAGCCATTGCAGCTACAGTGGCACTCAGTATCCAAAGAATTAAAGATCAAGATGCAATCACTAAGAAATGTTATCAACTGCAGCGCAAGACCTAGTTTAGATATTTTATATATTCCTAGCATACATCACTCATTATTTTCATATTTAAGAGCCTTAGTCTTTTATGTATATAGGTGCTCATTGCCAAAGCTCTTTCTTATAAGAAACTCGTAATTGGATTTCAGGAAGACAGAAGAGCATATTAACATTGCCTAATATTAGATCGTGGAGTTAGAAGACTTGTCTCCCTTGGGACACTATTGTAGTGCACAGTGAGCAAGAGATTTCTCCAGAGAATGACTCACCTCTTCGATCAGGTTTCTGTTCATAGTCCCCTGATGAAAGATCCTCTTTGTCCTCTTTAAATATAGGAGACTTCTCAGAGATGGAACTAACGTATCTTTAAGAACTGAATATTCTTAACTAAACTTCCCTTTCTCCCAGTTTAAATTATGTTAATATTCATACTCATAAAAGAAAAAGATGGGTACAAGAAATGGAAGCCAAGACTCAGATACCAGTATTACAGTTAAGAAAACCTCACCTAGTACAAAATGATCAGTCATTTTCAAATGGGTCATTGATTAGCTATGACATGGAAAAGAACTCCTTGAACCCTCTGAACCTGATTTCAGATATACTGAAAGACCTCATTTTGGTTTGTTTCTCCATCTGTAAATGGACATATTTGGGGTTAGGTTATATCCATCATTACCACATACAAATGAAGGGATAGAAGTGCACCCAAATGGCATTCACACTAATTGCTTAATAATTGTAAAACACCTTTAGGATATGAAGTGCATATTAAGTATTGCAGGCTCCTACCTCTTTTCAAAAGAAAGTTACTAGTGCTTACAAAAGCAAAAATAACTCCATGTAATTAAACAACTAAGACCCCTGCTAACCCTGCGGTGTACAAGTCTGTACACCAGTCAGAAGCCAGCACACTCAGGACCAATCCTGCTGAGCTGTCCTCATTACAACAGGGCAAACAAAGCTGTTTTCTTTATGTTCTCTCAATAATTACATTTGATCTGCCTCACTGACGATCTCCTGCTAGCAATGAAAAGTATGAAGTGTTTCAATGGGTCAGTCTCTAGCTGTTTTATATTCATTTCAAACATAGAGACTTCTTTTTTTATAACGTCCTAAGCAATAACCAGTGTACTTTCCTGACTTAAGCCTTTCTAGTGACAATGAGCCAATTACATTTCAACTGCAAGCTCAGCTAGCAATTTATCCTAATCTACCAATGAGCACAAAGTAAAATAGGCTTTTTCTAAGACTTCAGATATTCTGTGACCATTATTATACCCGGAAGAGCTTTGAAGGTTCATCAAAGTTAGTTCTATAATTTATTTTTTTTTCTTCTTCCTCAATTTCCAATATACCTCAGCTTCAAGAGCTGGTTGACTGAAAAGGTTAAGGCTTATCTCTTAACACAGGTATAAAAATAAATTCTTAACATGGGCTTAAAACAACATACACTAACTTTACCAAGCATTGTGACCATTTAGTTGCTCTAAAAAATTAGAAAAAATCTCTTCATTCTAAATGAAAAGACTATTCTTTGAAATACAGAATTTATCTAACAGGTTAAAGAACAAATGGTTCATCTTAAGTTCACTCAGAGGGTCTGGACTGGAGGAAGGCAACCTGAGCTTGTCAAGACCAGAAATTTGTTCCACAGGTGATTCATAATACAGTTATGGAACTCTGCTATGCAACAAATCACAAATAGCATAAAAATAAAAACACAAATTTGAACAAAAATTTATTTCTGAAACAAAAATCTTTTGCTCCATTTCATTCCATTTTGGTTCCTCAGAGAAAAGACTGTATTAACACATTTCAATACAAAACACTTTTAGTAAAAAATTTGAAAAAAAATCCGACAAAACTACTGAGAAGACTTGTGAATTGCATTGCCTCATATTGAATAAAGACATATAATATAGTTTATGAAGACTATGATGCCCAAAGGAATGGACAGAAGTGAAATTTGAGGAAATTATGTGGACAAAAGACATGAACAGAAAAAGATGGGTTCATCTCACATTTCTTACTTTTCACACTCCAATTTTTGGACCATACAACACTATTGCCTTTGCACAAGTAGGATGGCAAAATAATTCTCAGTACATTACATTAATTATTTGAAACTGTAGCTTTAAAGCAAAAATAGATAAACATAATATTTCAATAGTCTTTCTGAGCTCCCTGGTGACAGGGTGCTGGAATCCTCCCAGCAGGGATCTTGTCGCTGAAGAAGCATTGGTTCATTGCGAGGTAAAACATAAAACCTGAGGAGTAAAGACAGTGAGCAGGATTTTCCAAAGCACATTCAAAGTATGGTAAGACAAACTGATTAGTGAGGTAATTTCATTGCTTCCTGTAAAAATTAGTGAAGACTTACACGGCTTGTTTAAACAATACCTAAACAATTATTTCATATCCTTTAAGTACAGCTTCCAGCTTAATATGGATTTAATACTCAAATCCTTGCCTGTTCAATGTCTTCCCAGACAGTTCCAGGAACTGAGCGTAGCTTAGATTCCAGTGATCATATTTCAGAAGTGGGATGACCATCCCTGAGTGCGCACACTGCCCAAGAGCACTGTCTAAAATAAAAGTTTCCCTACCAGCACTAACCACTTAAGGCTCTTCTTGTATGCTTACAAATGAAGACTGGCTTGATAAGCAATAAGGCAGTACATTTTCTCAGAGCAAATTTTGCCTAAGTAGCTATGCACAGAATAACACCTCTTTCTTCCCCCACCATAGGCAGAGACCGATTACAAGGCATGGTTAAAAACATCTCCATACACCAAGTCTTTGGCATCACATCAGCAAAGGAAGTTCCCACCATCACAAGCATTCATTTGCCCTTGAAAAGGTCAACCTAGTGTTGACTGGTACCAAAGGGATTAGTAAATGAACAATTTTTCCAACACAGCTTTCAATTACTTTGATGAGCAATTAAAATGTTAATTAAAAAACAATCCAAAACTCAGTACTCAGAAGGTTATGAAATAATAAGCGCTTGTACGCTCACTGCATTGCAAGTATTAAGAAGGAGGTCACAATGCAGCTGGAGCAGAAAGGTGCAAAAGAGAGGGACTGTATTATGCCTGGAGTTGTTTGTTTATTTGAAAAAGATACTTTAAATAGATCTGGCAACATATTTTCTAAGTGCTGAGTTAGACCCATAGTTTATATAAACAGTATCTTGGCAGACAGTGGTTTCAGGCAGCACGTACAATAGGAAAAGATGCACATGCACTCTGTTGTCCCCTTGAGAAGCTCAGAGTTCATAATTCGAATTCTAAAATAATCATGAATTGTTTAAATAATCAAGAGATTTTTATTTTTTTTTTTAATGGCTGAAGTTTGGGCTTACTTCCTTTTGGTTATCAAACTTATGTCTACAATCAAGAGAATCAGAAATTTGTTTCTATTTTAACTTCCTGCTGTGATTCTCATGCAATTGTAGAAATTTGGAAGTTAGCATCTGAAAAATCTCCCTAAATACTGAGAGTCACAAAAAAAGGGTTTGAGAGCTAGTAGTACTGTGTCCTTCACTATGTACCAGTTAAGTCCTGTTCAGGAGGATCAAGTGGCAAACCTGTTCCCACAAAGCTACTGATTGAGATCTTCTGCATTTACCAAGTCATGTTTTCCATCATACCTATACATATTTGCTACAAAACCCCAAACCAAACAACAGCATAACAAAAAAAAAAAAAAAAAAAAAAAGGCACTTCAAGGGGTTTTGGTTTGGTTTCTTGTTTTCTTTTTTGGGGAGGGGGAGTGGTGGAGGGGAGTTTGCGTTTTATGGGGGGTTTTTTGTGGATGTGCATTGTGGGGTTTTTGGTTTGTTTTTAAATGCTACAAGTTGCACTTAATGCAGAGGAGGAAACTAGCATCCTTTCTGCTGTGCATTGACTCTGTCATGGATGCTGCAACAAAATGATTTTCCCTTAAATAATATCAATGACACTCAACAAGAATTATCATTAAAGAAAAAAAAGCAGTAATGTAACCTCAGCCTTCTAGTATCTACAAAAAACCACCATGATTCATTAAAAGCAAACTGTTTCTTTAAAAACACAGGTTCTTGTAATTTATTCAATATTTGTCCTGTAGGAGGTCTTGATTTATGTGATTGGTATCTAATATTTCTGACATTAAAGTCATGGAGATCTTTCACATTCTTTGAAACAGCTGTACGGGTCCTGCTATGAAAACATATTAATTTCTTTTTCTATCCTTTAAAATCATACATATCAAATCACTCAGAATGAATTGCCCGTGTTTTACACATCAGTTTATGGATCTGTATTTAAATAAACAAATAAATAAATGAGAGAGCAGAAATTTTACTATCAGGGGAGCCAAACAGCAGAAGACAGAAGAAAAACATTTGTGCCACAGAATATAACTCAGGTCTTACCTCAGAAGTTAAATTTTTACTCTAGTGATATAGCTTCTGAAACTGCATTAGGCTGCATGGTTACACAGACTCAGACACAAGGCCAGAAAGATAAATTTATATGTAGCCTCACTGAAATAAGACACATACTAGCTTGCAAAATGAGTGTCTAATATAACCCCACTGTCTAGAGCATCTTAGTAAAAAAACGCAGAAATTCTTTGCCTTACAGACTGAAAACCAGAATAAGTTATTATTGTAAGGTCTGGGTTTGTTTTTTTTTTTAATACCGTTAATCTACAAAATAATCTGAAAATTAAAATTTTAATCCTTGAATTACGCTCTCTACTTCAGTATATTACTAAGATTCTGATTACTAGATGTCCAGAGCTTTGCGTGACAGCTGTTAAGGGAACCTGGTAATGCTGCAGGAAAGAAAAAAAACTAATTCTTTCCTTTTGCAACTGCCAACTGAAATTTGATCCACTAACTGTAATTACCATTATTGGATTTTGGCCAAGACATTGTGAACATTAACACTTCAAATTATGATATAGATCAAATTAACATTCTAAAGAAACATTACTATAACCATGCCATTAATTTTATTTGGATACATCTTCCACTTTTCAGTATTATTACGAATATTTTACTAAACAATGAAATGTTCAAATGAGTAGTATCAGCAAAATGAAAACATGGCTGCAATGCTTTTTTTTTTTTTTGCGGGGTGGGGGGAAGTCCCTAATGTGTTAGCTTTCTTTTCCTTTACTTCATTATAAATCCCCTTAAGTCTGGTAATCCAGCTTCATTTCTCCAGCATCATTTACATTTTGTATGTGAATTTCCCAGCAGGTTCTGGCAGTTCCAGGTATTTCCCTTAGCAAAGTGTCAGAGGATTCTCACATCTTTTCTATGCCATGAATCCTTGTAATGCCACTTAAATAGTGTTGTCATACATGCTAGTAAGATCACTTTTCTTAGTTGACAAAGTGGAAGTAGCCTTAGTCTAATGAAAGAAAATCAAATATAAAAGATTATACTATTAGCATATTTAAAGAAAGCTGGTGGTTTCACCAACTTTGACAGAGTGTAACTTCTTCATAGTAATGTCATTAGTCAATGAAGAGCATGGAAGAAAGTCACTGAAGGAACTGACCAGCATTCAAACTTTTAATTTCTATTTTCCTTACATACAGTAAGGAATGAGAGCCACAAAGCTGAACAGGGGACTGGAGCATCTTCCCTATGAAGACAGGCTGAGAGAACTGGGGTTGTTTAGCCTGGAGAACAGAAAGCTTTGGGGGGGATTTATAAGCCTTCCACCAACTAAAGGGGGCTACAAGAAATTTGGGGAGGGACAGTTTACAAGGGCATGTAGTGACAAGACAAGGGGGAATGTCTTTAAACTGAGAGAGGTTTAGATTGAATATTAGGAAGAAATTCTTTACTATGAGGATAGTGAGACACGGGAACAGGTTGCTCAGAGAAGCTGTAGATGTCCCATGCCTGGAAATGTTCAGGCCAGGTTGGACAGGGCTTGGAGCAACCTGGTCTAGTGGAAGGTTCCCTGGCCATGGCAGGGTTGTTCCAACCCAAACTGTTCTTATTTTATCACATTATTTAAGACAGCAATCATTTATGACATAAGCAAAAATACTTAATAAAAACTGCTTGACAGTAATAAGAATGGAACTGATCCAACTCCTACAGAAGCTAAATTCTACATAAGTTAAACAAAGAACAGTACCAATAGCTTTCAGTAGCCCAATACCTACAACCCAGCAATGAACAGTTTATGTTTCTATAGAGTCAATAGCAGTTTCTATCTGAATTCATAGCTATTTTAAGTGCAGTTTATTTAGGCTTCCATTAAATATAAAAACATTAAGCTACTTCTCCTAAGATCCACAGTTGGTTTAAGGGTACCAAAAAGGCATTCATCTTTTCCCTAGTTTTATCTACCTTTTCTTTTTAGTAATATGGAACTAGTTGCCCCTCTCAATTATCATCACAGTAGCACATAAAACTGTTAACATGTAGATTCTTATGAAATGCATCTCTCCACCTAAGCCCACAGTTTCAAAGACAACTCATCTGAAACAGGACAAGAATAATTTGTGGAGCAGGAGAAGAACAAGCACAACACAAATAGAAAGAGCAGTTATGGAACCTATAAATCTGACAGAACTGAAACATTTTCACAACAGACTGTAAAACAGAGCAGATATCAGAACATAAAAGACAGGAGTTATTCTGCCAAAATGTTAAACTGAGTAACTGCTTACTCTTAGAGATGGACTCAAATTGACTCCAGTCTGCTACTAATATTTTTTTACTCGCTTTGTGTTGCAGTAAAGAACACATTTTTTATAAAGTTGCTATTTAATCCTGAGTTTAAATGTAGACCACTACCCTTACTTCAAACCATATCTGTATGGTCTATAAGGCTGAAATCCAGAGGTCTGATGCTCAGGTCTGAAGTCTGCACTTGTTATTTAGATTAATATGGATTTGTGGGTGGTTTAAAACAAAAACAAAACAAAACAAAACAAACAAACAAACAAAAAAAAAACAGAAGGAGAGAAGTCATGACCCATTCATCTCCAGGAAAGATGTGAGAAGAGGAAAAACCAGTTGAAGCTTGAAAGAAAAACAGAAGGAAGCATTACAATGTGGTTTCAGTAATTCCCTTTCCTGCTTTCTTTTTCCTATAGAAAAATAACTCTGGCAAATAAAACACAGGCACCTCTATCTGCTGGGATTTTAATTACTTCAGCTGATTGCTGTTCTCATTCAAAATTGCTTCATTCCAGGAATACGTAATTTGTGACTCCTTTCCTTCATGGGCCATTTTAATTTGTGTTCCTTTGGTTTTCTCTTTTCCTCCCCCATAGAATTTTCTTTTTCTTTCCCTCCTAACATTCTCCTCAACACTGTTGTTTCTTTTGCAGATATTTCCTTATTGGATTCTGTGAGCCAGATCGTAGCTTTACAGCCAAAATGTTTCAGTCAACAGTATAAAAGACATAAGGCAGTTTGAAGTGGTTTGGTAATGATGGGCTTTTTACTAACAGTCAGTACATGGAGACAAGAAAAGCTTGCCTAAACTATCTCCCACAAACTTTTGGAATTATGTAGAAACACTAGGAAATCCTAAAAAGTGTTCAGAAACTCCCTTGTGGAAGCATTCAAAGATGCATACAGAGTACTCAAAGCTGGACTTGCATGAAAGGAAGGCAATAAGGTCTCCCTTTAGGCAAGAGGTTAATACCTGTCTCCATTACAGTCAGTAATACCAGCACCCACTGTTTCTTTTCCACAAGAGAATGTTCTGGTAAAAGCTGAGCTATATTTACAGCTTGTAGGCTATTCCCAGATGTTTTTACTACATTATTACCATTTCTGAGAAGTGGACGAGGAAGGGATGTAAAATTCCGCTGTGTTTTTAAGGACATAAATAAAAGGATGCAAAGGTCAGAGGCAGAAGGATTTGAAAGTTATAACCTGTCACCCAGAGTGTTTGCAGGAAATACAAGTTGTACAGGACAACCTGAAAAATTGCTTTCCTTCATAGTTTCATTCTCCCAAATATTCCTTCTCTCAAAAGTCTGAAACTATGAAGGCAGACAAAAATGAGAAGAAGCACATGGTATCACCATAAGGAGAGTAGGTGGAAACATTAAAATGAAGACATTTATTTTATAATGTGTATTTCCCCATTGCGCCTCCCAGATTCATCCACCTTTTCACTTTAATATTTCTGTGAAGTCACCCACCTAATTTACTGTTGTGTTTTTCAGTGCATAAATGAATCCTCCAGTTTGCAAATGGAGAACACAATTGTACCAGAAATTGCATGCTGACCCATAATTTAATGTGAATCTGCACATAACAAATACTAAATTTTGCTGCTGCCTCTTTTAGATCTTCCAAAGCTTTAAAAGGAAACACAATGATAATAATAAAAAAATCAATCTTGTGTTAATTTTGCATGAATTGGTAATTTTCTATGAGCTTGACACAATTACTTATAAACTGCACATAGAGGGGTTTGAACCTTTTTGCACTGCAATGAGCTCCTGCCACATGTTTCAGACTCCTCCTACAGAAACACTGGAAGTCACAGCACAGCAGTTCCCATAAAAAACAGAAGAAAAAATTACATTGAGTTAATAAAAGAAATTATTAGCCCTAAATTTTGTGCTTGATCCACTAGTTTTACTCCCTCCTATTTTCCAGGACTGAGCAGCATGCAAACCTTCAACTAAGGACATGACTGAGGGTTCACAGTTACCTTTGCAAATTGGCACACTGCTGTAGGTCTAACAGGAGAGAAAGGAACTCCTTCACGCTGCATTTCAGTAGAAAGGTGGAAGCTCATTTCTAGAATAATCCCAGATTTACAGTTATAACTTGGAACATCTCAACAGAAGTAGAAGATCCCATCTCACCTCTTCATATGGTTTCCTCTCCACAAACCAGCGGTCTAGACAACACTCCATAGAATTTCTCTACACACAAACTCATCTTGTTATCAGAAGTATTCTTTCTAAATTAGACCTATTTTAATTTTAACCATAGCCTTCTGGTATTCGATCACATTTACCAGTTTAAATTAACACCTGAAAATCTTCTCTGTTCACATTCCAGGGCTTTAAAATGGTCTAATATCCCATAAGATTTTGCACACATAAACTTAACATTACCAAAAACCAAACAAACAAACAAACAAACAACCCCACCAAAAATCAAAACAAAAACTTGAGATTTCTGGGGTGTTGGATAGTCAAGAGACAAAAGTGCAAGACTGCTTCAAATGCAAATGAAATCTCATTATGACATCCACCTTTAACATTACTATCTATCACAATAATAGGAACATGGATGGAAGTTGGAGATCAAAGCAACCTTTCAAAAGTGTCAATTAACATGGCTACTGCAGGACATAATTTTTTATGCTTTACGGGCTGTCTATAAATTATGTATAGTCAGTACGTGCATAGTGGTGATTTCATTTAGATCTCATTTCCCTAGTTTGTCTCTGAATGTCATGGGCTTTTGTTTCCTTTCTTTCTATACAATTACTGTTTTGTTTTTTTTTCCCAAAAGGAATCTGATGATGCCATTCTGATCTCTATTTCCTATCTTTTCTCCAGGGTAGAGGAGGAATCATTTATTATTTTGCCTTTAACATGATGTCTCTCAAATCACCAAAAAGCCGTTATGCCTTGTTAGTTTTCCAAGTGGCCCATAGAAGCAGCGCTCTCTGTTATACACATTAGTGCCAGTAGACAAAACCCAACTCTTCCCCTTTCTAAACCTATTGGATATTCTACCAAACTTTGCATTTATGCCATGCCAGATAACCTAAACTAACAGATTTAGTAAACAAGGAACTAGCTAGTAAATCTATCCCTCATTCTCTTAACAAATGTATATAAAGTGATAGCAGCAGGGAAAAGAAAAGGTAAGACAAGGAAGGTAGAAGTAAAGGACATCAAACACAGTATTTTGTAAAGGTTTTCTTGGTATGACTTAGCAGCACTGCAGGGACTAGTATAAATCCACTAGATGTAAAACACAAACTCAGCTGTTAAAGTAAATCTCCATTGTCCAAAACATGAGTCCTTGCATCCTGTCAGTGTGTAAGACTCCCTTGCATATACTTCTCCCATTCATAACTCCTCCTCAGAACTGATCTTCCCTACCACTTACCCACTTATCTGCCACTGGTAGAAAAACTGTGCACTTCCAGGTTTTTTTAATTTATATTTAAACTGGATTACTCAGATTACTTAAAGAATTTCATAGGTTAAGAAATAAGTGAAAAATGCTGGAAATCAGAACAAGAGTTAACTCTACTTCCCCGCATTCATCATTTGCAAGATTAAAAGTTTTCAGTCATCCATTAAACAATAGTAATAAATTGTGTACAGACCAGCTATACCCAAAGCAGTGAATAACAAATAACTGAAGCAAATAAATTGCTCATTTTCAATGGTTCATTTCATGCCATTAGCTGAAAATCGTTTTCTAAAAATAGCAGATATTTATGAATGACTAGGACAATCACAGAAATAGGGATGTATTAAAAGGTGAGGAAAAGAAGATACTTCATTTGTAATTAATAGCACTGGTAATTAATAGTTTAACGAGTCTGATCTGTAACTCATTTTATTCCAAGTGACCAGACTTGCTGAGTCTGAAATTTCTGAAATTGCAATGTCAGGCCTTACAATACTAATGAAAAACAGATAAGGAAGGAACAACAGCTTTTACAAGGCATGCAGAAGGTTCTAGCGTTTTCAACTATCTCATGTGAAGGGTGTGCAAAGGTGGCAGATGCGTCTCAGCCCTTTTGTTGTCCATGTTACATTTGACTTCTCCATTCCCTTTTTCACACACCAAGCATAGCTAAAGAAAAGTGTTGTTTCTTTAAACCTGATGTTACTTCTACGTGTTGTTTTGTTCATGCCTGTTAGCAAACCAAATGCACACTGGATCAAAAAACTCCTTCTGGAAAAGCCTCAATTTTTTGGTCACTACTCCTCAGTTCCTAAACAGGCAGATTTCAGCAGATACCTGAGGAAACTTTTGACCTTCTTCTCTCCTGTCCTTTCAAAGTGCTGAGCACTAGAAAGAAATTTTTCTCATAGTGTAATACAGATACCAAGAGCATGATGCTAAAGAAGAGATCAGTAAAAAGAGGAAAATAAGAGGAAAAATAGCTTTTTAAAGAATCTGCATGCATGATGTAGTTATTCTCACAAACCAGAATTAAATACTTCTAAACATGAGGCAAAGAATATGAGTAATGCATGGTAATTTGTTAGACATGGCAATTTTATAAAAATGTTTTTAAACTTTCAAAATTTAAAAAAAATCCAGAATACTAAATGCTATTGTGTGTGAATGTGAAGTGCTAAAGAATTGAGTCAGTATGTATATTAACAAGAAGTGATTTTCTCATTTTAAGAATAAAATTAAGGACTGTAGAAATAGAAGTAAGATAATGTTTTATTTATTCTACTGTACCATAAAAAAAAGTGTAAGAGTTGTCATACCCGTTAATCCCAAATGCTCCATTGCAGTTCAGACAGTGGCCCAAAGTTAGCCTCCTAAGAATGCAAGTTGTAAGCAATCATATGTCACATTTCCCCTACTATCTCCCAGCTTCTATCTATTCATATCTACATATATAAGGCATATTAAAGAATTGGTTAATTGTTGGAAAATAAATTATCCAAAGTATGGGTGATCTCTGGATTTATGCAGTGACACAAGTTGTCTGTTTTCTAATAATTCAGTTAATTTGTTTTTCTATTCCTTTTAATTTGCTACCAGATATTAATCTGATGCTTTTATGGACTTTTTGTTGTATAACCTCACAAATCTTGATACTGAGTACTAAAAAATCACCTCTGCATACATCACTTCATATATAACATCAAAACTTCCTTTTTCCAGATGTAAAATGCAACCTTTCCCTACACCAAATTTCATCTGTCATTTTATTATGCAGCTACTAAGTTGCATAGGATCCTCCAGTTCTTTAAATTAACTTCAGTATTTCCAGCTAAAACCATCAATAAGCTCTCTTACACTAACAGTTGCACATTTTTACATATGCTAGATAGCCCAGGTCCCAGCACAAATATTTTTGAACTCCACTGATGGCTTAGGGAATGGATCATATTGTTACTTCCCTGTGTTCCCCTTGTTTAAATCACTGATTTACCCTTTCAAGGACTTCCCTTCTTATTCCCCTGATCATTGCTTTGTATGTTTGTACAAGGTGATTCACTTTACAGAAGTTATGCTGACCCTTCTTCAGTGTATTTATCCATGTCTGCTTTTTGTACAGACTCTAGCAAACTGCCATGTACACTTCTCCAGATCTTCCTGAAGCCCTGTTTAGGAACTTATATTTTGTACCTCACAGCCTTCAAGTACCTAGGCAGCAGGAAGGAAGAGGACACAAACCATTTATTAGTTATGTGCAGTGCAGTTTGACTAATTCATCCTTACTTTCCTTCTGAATTCTTTTCTGGTCCTCGCCTGTTCATCTCATCTCTTGGTTGCACAATGTCTACTGCTGGCAATATTTAGTCTCCGAAATGACATTTCAGTGCATTCATCCAGTTTAAAACCTCAAAATCTGTCATTAACATGGAAAGACGAAGCAAAGAAATATAGTCTGTCCTTCAGTAACCCCATTTTTAGACTGCTTTATTGTAAGCATTTTGTACTGATCACATCATGCCCTGAAACCTGAACAAAAAGCTTATCCACAGGGACAGAGTATCACTAATTGGTGTTTCTCTTTTCAGCTTCGTGAGCTCAAGTTCTTTGATTATGTTTTGTACAGACTATACAGTTGCTAATAAATCCAGAAACAGATCCAGATGGACAATCAGTCACTGCAAACTTTTGTGGACAGAACAACAACAACAAAAAAAACCAAACAACCCCCCCCCCCAACCCAATCTTTTTCTTTTGTGCCACTTCCCTAATACTTTTAACTACTTCCTTTAATAGTCAAAATAATAATTTCGTTTGCATGTACTTTAGATTTGACATTTAATACATTTGCAAATCTGTGACTCAGTCTTTGATATGCATTGTACAGAACAGGGTGAAAAAAAAGCAAACTAGTAAAAGAGATGCCTCAGACATCCAAGAAAATATTTCAATTGGTCTGGATATTTTTCTGGATAGCTGTTGTAACTGTTTTAATATATGGGGAAAATCAGGCACAGAATATAAAACTTATCTTCTGGAATTTAAATTCAGTGGATGCAGAAAGGGTGTTCCAACATGCACTGAACAGCCTGTTAGTCTTTGAAGGACTGATAAAAGTTCAGATTCATAATTATACCTATTCCTATACAGAGCACATTTCCAGAGCTGCAAAAGAATAGACCTTACTAAAAAAACCCTCAAAAAACAACCAAACAAAAAACCATAAGTTAAATCATTAGTAGAAGTAGCAAAACCGCTTTGCAGATGTGAAAAAATGGACAGAAATCACTCACAGGAAGTCAGTTCTCTGTTACTACTCAGATGTTCTCAGGTCTGTTGGATGTCAGCTGCATAATCCATACACGTCTTCTCACCTCTTTCCCCTCCTGATTTTCTGTTGCCTTTTGAAATTCAAAGTACAACACAGTATAAATGCAATCCTACATATTACTAGCCTGGCACTTTCTTGTAAAAAACGCATTTTGCAAAAAGAGTAGACCTTCCAGTATCAGCTCTTCCTACTCAGTGGTAGAATAAATATTTCAAATTAATCCTTAATGAAATAGAATCTCTTTGAATGGTTTATGGCCTTGAAGCCAGGACGTATATTTCACATTGAAAATAAAATGCTGACCCAAGAGAGAAGACTATAGATTTCACATTGTAGGAACAGAGGAAATCAAGGAAAAGAAAGGAGCATAATTTAACAAGCTAGATGACTAAATCCATCCCTAAAATAGCTCTACTGAAAGCAAAGGGGCTATTTCCAGCAAGGATGAATTCATGCCAGAAATATCAGTTATTGAATTGCATTAGTAAATAGAGCTTTACAGCAGTGAAAATTGCTTGGATCTATAGCAGGGAACAGAAATGAAGTAGATGTCTTTCAAGGCCACCGCCTCACCCTTCTGCAATGAACCCGGGATATATTATGCCTGTAGTGCCCCTGTGGGAGTCACTCCCATCACCTGTCTGGGTAAATAAAGCAAGGGAAAGGACAGAGTGTACTGTAAAGAGATTAAGTGATAGAATTAAGAGAGATGGGGGGGAAAGAGGGGGGAGGGAATGAGAACTCCTAGTTAGACAATCTGAGAGCCAGAAGCCAGCTAAAAACTCAAACACATTGCCTTTCTCTCCAATTATACTGGGATCTGGTGAGAAGCAGGTGAGTTGCTACATTCATGGAAGAATAAGGAAATTGGATTCCAAAACATCACAAAAACTCAGTATGTGTTAAGTCACTGCAATGTCCCAGTATGCCCAAAACTAATTACATTACCTATATGAATATATGAAGTTCACCTACATAGTAGGAATACATCTTGAATAAATTCCCTGGTATAACTACATTGAAAATTTCATTTATCATTACCATTTTTAAGGATTCAGTAACACTTGTTACACAGTACAAAGACTAATAATACTCTAAACTGATAACCTTGAAAGCATATAGACATTACATAGTGATTGGAGTGGAGTAAAATCTCAAATAAATATTTACACAGAGGAAGGGTAACTCAATAGCCGTCAAATCCTACATGAAGTCAAGTTAGAACGAGATCTAATTAGTTTGGAAATCAGCTCTTCAATAAAGAAATAGAGATCATCAAAGCAGACAACTACTATTTCAAATACATATAAAACCTCACAAATTAAGATTTTTTGTCACTAGATGTTTATCTAATATAACTATTTATAATATAACTATTTCTAATAACAGTTATTATAGGTAGAAGCAGAAGGCAGGAAGAAGTCCTACTAAGTAGCCTTGAAAGCATTATACTTTTATTCAGAATTGAAAGTTGTATGCCCTTTTTGACTGCACCACATACTTTAAAAAGTAAGATAATTAGCGTTTGAAATATTTACTGTTTCCAAGACCTGCACTGATATCCACGGCCTTATGCTGCATAATCTGTCCACAGTTTGTAAACTCAATGTGAAATACACTATCAATATATGTGTGTAATATAAATTATAACAGCAACTAATAAAGTGTTGACAAAATGCAGGTACTGAGCATAAAGCAGGCTTTACATACAACTCACTGCACAACTGTCATTTTCCAGTGCATGCAACCTTTTTTTGTTACATAGTTTTGTATTAAATAATTGTAAAGCCATGCATCTCGCTCTTGTTCTGCTTTTACTGAAACCTTTCCCAGAAAATATCTCTAACTCTGTAACATTAAATCAGGTCAACCCCACTACAGTCACATAAGGTAACATTTGCTGTAAATGAAGAAACAAAGGCACACAATACCTTTTAAATTTTGACTGCACATTAAACATTAAGGTACCTTACAGGCTAAACCACAGAAATGCAGCTGAATGTTTTTTATTTTAAAATCAGCTTTATGACTGTATATTTGCATACATTACGTCACACTGCAAGTAGCAGTCTGCTCCTTTGAATCAGGCCAGGGTGCAATGTTGTGACCTAATGAAGTGCTCAAGTCGAGAACTTGAGTAACTGGATAGCTAAGTGGACTGTCTAACCACCCAGATCAGACTTCGCACTTAACCTCAGCTGGAATTCATACGGGCAGGCTCAGCTACTCATTCTCTTCTGTATATTTATTTGACCACTTAGCACAGGCCCACACTGAATACGTGAGCCAGGGAGGGCTTTCAACGACTACTGCAGGATGGGGTGTCCCCGTCACAGGGAATCAGGACATGAAAGGAGTCTGGTACCCAACTAACTATAATGCATTATTACTGGGTTCAGCCACTCAGACCACTGGATAACTTAAGGTGCTTTCATTTAGGAAGAAGATGAAAATGAACCATTGTAGCTAGTACTCTGAGTGCACTGTAGGACTTTACCCTACAAAAGCAAGCCGCTTATTTAGCATCTAAAACAGAGCAATAAGCCAACATTAATGGTTGCTACTAATTAGACTTTTAAAGAGCACACTGGGAATTTGTAGCTAAAAATTACTGTGCCAAACCCCAAAGAACTGGCCATATTTTAAATGCTTGACTATGTGGCTGAAGCAGACAGAAATAGTCTTAAAATGTGGCATAATTATTCGGCTATGTTACTAGCTAGTACTCAATGTTAATTATGCATTGAAAGCTAAGAATGTTATTTATGACTGTTCAGGGTAGCATTTATATATAATGTGTACTCTGGCTTTTTGACAGAAGGTTGTCTCATAAGTGCTGTATGATTCAGGGGCAAGAAAGAGGTTCCCAGATTTCATTTTATATGTGTGGCACATATTTCTTCCTGCATGGTAAATGTAAGCAGCCACTCAAACTCATTTTCTATTTTAAAATATAATCAACCACCAATTAAACAAGCAAGTTGACATGTAAATCTGCTATGCAACTGACACCAACTTTAAACACTCCTAAATAAGAAACGAGCATGTATGAAGTATCTCCAACACCTTCCTCCTCACTGAATTTCACAGAAAGTTACATGACGCTCCACAATGAATTCATGTAGCAATCAGTCAACACGTCTTTTCACAAGGTGGTTCCACAAAAGACAAGACTTGAACAAAAGAAAAGAGTTGAGTTTGATTTTTTTACCAAGAATTTATTCCAGATCACTGTGAGCCATAACTTAACAATAGCTGAATTCCTTTTTCAATTTTGGAAACTCCCTTAAATGTAAACCTAGTAAGTATGGCTACAACGACCACCTGCAAAGACCTGCTTTTCAGCTCACTCTGACATAGTAGCAGACAGCAATACCAATTAACTAGAATAAATTTATATGATGCTTATTCTTGGGAACTAAGGTCAGAAAGAAACATAATGGCTTAACATGTGGCAAAGTCTGCTGGATATTGCTGAAATTAGATTTAATACGATGGCATTCCAGGGGGTTCCTTGTGGGAGACAGCAGAGAAAGGGAGCACCTAAAGATTACAAAGACTAACAGATGTGAGTATTTGAGAGCATATCTGTTCAAGGCCATATTCAAGGGCACTACATCAAAACAATTAATGCTTAGTAATCCAGAAGTAGACAAGTTTGGGCAGGAGGTATGTGGGCAAGGACTGTATAAAACAGAATTGTAAATTGGCCAAATTTTACATATAACTAAATTTCTATACATCCTTTCAAGACCAGATATCTCTTAAGTAATTTAGAATAAATGCAAATTAACCAAAAATAGTCTTTTAGATTTGTTCTGCACACGAAGGGAAAATATTTAAATCAGAATTCAAATTACTTCAGACTTATGCAGGCCAATACTTTTGAACTTAGCAAAACCAATAAATCATGGCTTGGCTTCGCGAACGAAGATTTGGGAAGGGCTCTACCCACGCTTGCTGCAAGCGCGCTGATGGCTAAAGAGGCCGATGCGAGATAGGCAAGTCTGGTTGCAAAAGGCGCAGCAGAAAGTCTCCATAGGCGGTGTTGGTGAGGCACGGCTCTTTCTGCGTTGGCTTTTCTCCTCCAGACTGATTCTGCGTGCATTTTCAAAGGAATCAGCAGCGTTATGGATGGTGTGTCTCCACGCCTCCCGATTGGAGGCCAGAGTGGACCATTGATGATAGTCAATATGGCCAAGGCTGAGGTACTGTTTTAGAGAGTCCTTGTATCTCCTCTTTGGGGCTCCTCTCTTGCGGCAGCCGGTGGCAAGTTCACCATAGAGCACGATCTTAGGGAGGCGATGATCCTCCATCCTGGAGACGTGCCCTGCCCAGCGCAGCTGCGTTCTCAGCAGCATGGCCTCAATGCTGGTGACTGCTGCCTGGTCAAGGACAGACACATTGGTCACGTAATCAGACCAGTGGATGTTCAGGATAGTGCGGAGGCAGCGCTGATGGAAGCGTTCAAGGAGACGCAGGTGGTGGCGGTAGATGACCCACGATTCAGACCCATATAAAAGAGTGGACAGCACAATGGCTCCTGGTTTGGGGGGTTTTCTTTTGTTTCTTTGTTTTTTGGTGGGGTTTTTTGTTGTTTTTTTGTTTGTTTTTTTTTTTTTTTTTTACATAACAATATCCAATGTAGAGTTGAGAGAAAGAGATGTGATTTCCAACCATTTCTAAGTCACAAGTATTCTTGGCCCTTTATCCATTATTTAACCATGGTTATCTTTGTCTACTCCTACAGGACATATATTTGAAGGAATAGCTACTGCTATTTGTGAAATTTTAATTTTAAATTCAGTAGAAAAAAGGACAGCACATCCCTCCTTCCCTTTTCTTCAATACAGGGCTCTGCATTTTAACACACTTAGAATCTGTTCTCACTTTAAGGCCTCTACGTCTGGCTGCCTTTCACTGTCAGGAAGGGTTACCGACCCGTCAAAGGGCAATGCACTCCACTGTTCTAGTGCTCCAGGCTTCACTGAAAAAGTACCCAAATTTGGGCTTGCTAAGGTTATTCTGAAAGGATGAGAGAAAGTTTAGACTGCTTTTTTTTCCCCCCCCCCATCATACTGCTGTTTCCATGAGTAATATAACCCTTGCTACTATCTTCCTGTGAAACCTTCTCAGCAGACCTCTCTGACCTCTATTTTTTGTCACGGAGAGGCAAAGTGACTGTGATGGGACAGCTGAGACAGCATTCTTCTATTTTCTTATGCCAAAATATAAATTTTAAGGACTCAAACAGAACAGCTTGCAACAGAGGGAGAGTATATTATTGAATCAAACCCCATCATAAAGTAAGCAAATTAAGAATGCTGTAGAATAAGCCAACTTGAAATCCTTGCTATCTCATTTCCCACAGGATTTTAGAGGCAGTTCAGTTCAAATTGCCATCCTTACAGTTTCCAAAATATCTGCCTGTAATAATTTTCTTCTCACGAAGATTAGCAGTTTTTTGCTAATAATAATTTCATCCTCCCTGCAGAATCACAGCTTTTCACCTATCACACTCCAGCCTGCATTTACTGCATATATGTCCTCTTTCATGTTTAGATGAAATATTCCTTTACTCCATGCACATATTCACAGGAAAGATTTCAGTGTCATTTGCATACTACAAAAAGGGAGTAACACCATCTCACAATGACATACTGTGAACTTACAAAAATAAGGAAGTAATGAATTTGACTGAATATGAGATGATATGATAAATGCAACCTGCATACCCAGTTAATACCTCAGCTTTGAAAAAAAAGCTGCAAAAGCAATACTCATTTGGTATGGCTGGAACTTTGAATGTTTGAATGTTCAGTCTCATCAGCCAAAGTCAAAGATGTTTAAAAAAAAGGTCACTAAAATGTCAATAGTAATGTGCTATCCAAGTTCCTGATCTTAACAGAGCTGGGTAGCAGTCAGTATCACACACATCATCAATATAATGTAACATATAAATAAAAATGTCATTCAAAAAGCCTTTCAAATTTACTCTTTCATAAAGTAGGTCTCCAAATCCAAAGCATCTACCATGGGGAACTATTTTTCTACTCCAGAAAATGTAAAACATTCAAAGCATTAAGATTAAAATACTTCTGTGCTTGGATTGTGTCTCCCTACTATTTTGGATGGCAAATGTTGGCAAAAGGCACAAAATGTTACTACTAGCCCTATAAAACTTTTATGGTAGCCACAATATAAAATGACAACATTAGTATGACCATAGATCTATGCAATTTACAACTGTGCTGCACTAGAAATTCAAATTCACAAATATAGGTGGATTTAATCCCCACCGTTGGTTAATCCTACTGAGACTTTCCAAGTAGAAATGACTGTTCTGATCTATCCAGATGACTCCTTGAACTTTCCAAAGGCTGGACATCACTAAAGATTTTTTTTGGTCCAACAAATGCAATCTCTGCAGCAAAGTAGTGGTGAAATGTACAAACTGTGTATCACTTAGAATAAACCCATTATTGTTTGAGAGACGCTCAAAAATTATATACTTGACAAACATTTTCAGAGAAGGAAAACATTCAGCATTTCTGAAAGCCAAGTTCATTTAACACACAGTGGTCCCATGACATGCTCCCTGCTATCCCAACACTTCAGCTCTCTGTCCAGGCCTTTTCCATGTTAGAAGCCCCATAATCTCCCTTCCCAAGTGATACAGGATAAATAAGGTGGGCCCCCTATGAAAGAAATTAAAGAGCCCTGACTATACACATTCAATCACTGATTTCCTGTATGCTTATACCTCCTGTCTACTTAGTAGCTATCAAAGCTTCCTAGCTTCTTGTTCATGATAGAGAGAACACCCAACTTCCATAAGCCCTGTATTTCCCTGCAGACATCCTGTTCTTCACTCCCTCCATATCCTATTTATTTTTACTCTTAGCCATCACAGTACTGCTGATCCCATTTATGTTCCTTTTTCCCAAAACAGAAATAACCTCTATCACCAAAATGCAAACGGATGTATCAGTTTCTCAGGTCATCCTCTGCTGCACTTCTCACTTCCCTTTTCCATTCCTCCCCACACAATCTTTATACTGTTTGTTATTGAGTCACCTCATTCTTCATCTTTGTTTTCCCATTAACTGGCTCCAAGTCCCTTATTGGGGTCCCTGTAGTTTCCTTTTCCCTTCACTACCATTCGGGTCTCTTAAGTATCTCAGCAGCAGTCTGTATTCCCCATGGCAGATTCACCACTGTTCTCCAAGGCTTTCTGAAAATAATGCCAGTCCTCTCTTTTCTAATTCTTATTATTAGCTGTCAGGAAGCTAAAACATCCAGCTGTCAAACAAAAATTTTAGAGAATAACCAGATACAGTTAATGTGAATGTTGTAATGGTCACTGGGAATTGCATAAGTCCAACTGCAAGCAATTACTAAGGTGATTTAGCAGATACCTGCAATGATGACAGTAATTTCTCGCCTGTTTTCCCTGACTTGATTTCCTGGGTTTGTAGTTATATCAAGTTTTGGATATAAGAAAACACATGAAATTTTTAGATTTCTGACATGAGGAAATATATTTAATGGTTAGAAGAACAAGAAAATATCTGATAATGCTGTAAAAGTCAATCTAGATATAAATACTTGAGGAACATAACAGAGGAAGATTGGCTAAAATAACTTTCTGTGAAAGAGAAAAACATTTACAATTTTCTCCAAAAGACAGGACAAAAATGGACATGAAGATGCTGAAGGAGCCTGGAAAGCTTCTCAGGGGTTAAAAAGGGGTCATGGCAGGGGGCCATAAATTGAATAAAACTCCATTAACATAGCATATAACAACAACAAAAAAAAAAATTCTAACATAAACATAACCCCCAGAAACAACGGGAAAAGCTACAAAAGACAAAAGATCTATTTCTTTTTCCTCCACAGAAGGAAGCTGTTAGTAAACACATCCTCTGTAAAGGAAAGTTATTCAAGAGAGCAGCAACAGGAGAACAAGGGGGTGTCTCATCAGGCAAACAACTCAGTTTAGAACTCACGGCTTACACCAGCTGGGGTTTTTTTTTCTGTTGTAATTCAGAAACATACTAACAAACTCCATATTTTAATGTTAACAGAGGTAGACAAGCTTTAAAGTACTGGCTTCCTAAACATTCTTCCCCAATGTCTCACTATAAGCTGTCTTCTCTTGGTATCTAATTAAATCTGTTCAGAGTTATTAAATTAGTGGTAAAATAGCACTAGAGCAATATAATTCTTTTTCATCTAATGAATGACTCTCCTCAAATCCATTTAAAAAAAATACAATCCAAACCAAACAGGCTGTGTGAGACATTTAGCTTAAAAAAAGCAGTACATACCTTCTGGGGGCACAGCTAAGCAGTCAGATAGCTCATGTACTTTTGCCAGCAAATAGATAGGTGCTGACAGGGGAGCCAGATGGCATCCACCTAGTTCAAGTGGCTGGATGGCTCTTAGCTGGCCACCCCATGGTGCTTCTATCCTTGCAGTAGATATGCTGGCCTGCAAGTTACTTGCAAGGTTCTGTCTTGGAGCCTTGCCTCACTTAGGGGGCAGTCAATGGCAGAGAGCATGTCGAGGGAAAAGGAAAAATAAGTGGAAGTCTGGGAAGACACAATTTGATACAGGGAGCAAGATAAGAATGGAGAGGGGGATGTACTACAGGAGAAAGATAAAGCCTGTCACCTAGATCACTTGGAGTCTTTAACAGCTCACCTTTGCATTTGAGATGGGAACTCTGACAACAAAAGATATGTGGACGTTACAGCTTTTAATAGCTGCACCAAGTACATTTAGAGTAAGACACTTGACAAGGAAACTGGTCATTTTCTCTCCTGTCCTTTCCCTAAAACTGCTAGAACTAAAATTGTCATTCCTAAGCAGTCTGAAAAAAACCCCCAAAACTAGTTTTTCTAGGTTTCCTAGTATCAGATCAGGACACTTCTTTTTCCCCAGTTCACAGCTGTAGTCTCACTGAAGAATTAGATGACTAGATAATCTTCAAGACTAATTTAAGGGCCTGTGACTGGTACAAAAATTCTGGTGGCCTGTAAAAAAAATGTGATAAATAGATAACTGTGTAGGGAAATCTTATCCTGTCTACTGTTTCACCTCTCTAAGACCACAAGCAACTATAGCCATGGCATTCATATTTTGAACACTTGATAATTAAATTCTTAAAATAGTCTTTACTTTCATTTTCAGGATTTGTGATATTAAGTATTATTTCTTTGTTTTAAAAAGGCTACCCCATTTCACATGCGCACACTGAAAGTAAACTGGTAACACTGCTTACTGATCTCCTGTGGGGGTAAGTCAACAGATAGCACCTCGCCTCAATTCCTTGAGCTAATAATACACATTTGTGGAAGACTATATTCTGCAAGGAGCATCAGCCCTACTGCCTCTGAAAGAAGTTTTCTGGTTTAACTTACATCATTCCACACCATACAACAGAATCCATGAAAAAACAGTTCTATCAACTCAGCTGAGAAACTACTGAGCCGCCACTAGAGAAAATATCACACAACTGACACTGAGAAATAACACTGGCATTTGTTTGTTTGAGTGGCTATCACAAGAGTAAAGAGCAAAGCAAGATCAAGAACATAGTACTTTCTTTCTACCCTCAAATGGTAATGTTGGACACTTTTGGAGTTCAGATCTAGCTAAACTATCACACAGATATATACACAGTACCCTGACAAAGAGTTTGAAAATTCCAGTTTCTGCCCTAACCTCAGCAGCCTCTTTTAGTCCTACAGCCTGGATACATTTCCCACTAGCTGAGGAGACACAGCCTGTGTTTCAATTGTTTTTCATGTAAAAAAATTTAAGAGTACAGTAAAATTTTTCTTCTGCACAATAGCTGCTTTTCCAAATAAGTTATTTCATACTGTCTGAGCTTTCCCCACTTAGTTGAAGAGATCAGGAATTTCACAGCACTTCTAGCATTTTAGCAACCTCAGTTCATATAGTGGGTATTGACTCAGTGGTGGTCTTAGACTTCACTGTTCTACATTTCTGAAGTAACGGTTTTGATCATGACTGATGAGGACCTGGGTAGTTCCTCCACTAAGGATTTGCCTTGGCTCTGTGCACTCCATGACTCAGTTTATTGGCTTCCACATCTGAGTTTTTCTGGTTTAACCACACTGAGCAGGTTCCCAAATGGGGTATCTTCCACTGATGTGGTGTAGCACCTCTAATATTCTTTTCTGTATGTAGCAACTCTATAAATGAACAGTTTAATACTCAAGGTTTACTTTTTTTCCTTAAAGTGAGCCTCTAAAAGTATCTTTATCTTCTTGCATTGTGCACACAAAATAGAATACCTTCCATGTTTGACCGAGATTTAATCACTTGAACAGTAATGCAAAAACACATAGAACACTTTCACAAATAGCAATATTAAACTTTACCCAGGAACACTGACCTGAAACACTGTGATTCTGTTTCTAACAGTTTGTCTTTGTACAAAATTGCTCTCAAACCCTTTATCACTGGCAAAGCTGCTATGATTTCAGTTTCATTAAAGGTCCAGTCCAGTCAACCCTTTTTGCCTGTAGTAGGTGTCAGAACGGGAAAAGAAAAGGAGTGAAGCACTTTAGTGGCATATGTGACAACCACTTCAAAACCATAAATCCTACCAAAGTACCTCAGAGAATAATGATCAGTCAAGACTTTAATCATCAGCAAAAGCCAGTTGAGAGAACAAGGAGGGCCCTAAGGGTAATAGCTGTAAAATGAAAGTGTCCACTGAGCGTATTTTTTTCATTACAGACAATTGAGCCATTTCTCTTGTTTATCTTTGGCTTTTCCTGTTAGACCAGAGGGAGAGTAAGGGATATTATACCCATCTTCCTCCAGTGAAGTAGAAAGAAAAATGCCAAAAATGCTTTAAGACAAACTATATTGCTTTCAGAGATCTGGTTATATGCCCTTTTTAGGGGCAGGCTTTCAGGATGAGTTCCAACCCCTGGTCCCTTGAACACCTGGCTGAAATCCAGATGCTGTCCTTGGCCCAGGATGCACAGCATACTTTGGGTATCCTAGCATGAATTTCACAATACTGAGACACATAATCCCATTATACACATTATCCCCAACAATCCCATTGTCCCTTGAGCCTTCATCTGATTCTTCATGCTGTCTTTTGGCTTAAAAGCACCCATCCCAAAAGACTAGGGGGACGTGACAGACATGTAGAGTTCTGTCACATGGATCAGTTTTGCCTCAGCTTTGAAAATATCCCTCTTTACTTAATAGCACATGGAGGTAAAAATCTGAAAAGATAATCCAGAGATTTACTTTTCACTGGAACCTGAAATTTTATCTGAAATAACTGAGCAACATTCAGCTTCTTCTTTCTTTTCTTCTGCCAGTTTTTGCATAATAAATGACTTTGAATTTTTTCTAAGTTACGAAAAAGTCAACAGCTGACATTGTAACATCTGCATCTTTAGCAAAATTATCAGAACCACAAATACAAGCAGAGCTTTTCCAAACCAGGAGACTAAAATGTTCATTTAACTTTGTTAACTATTAGTTGGAATTTATATATTGGATTAAGGTCTAGAAGACAAATTTAACTCAATTCATTTAAACTCTGTCCCTTTATTGATCACAAACATAAAAGACCAAAATTGATCAAAAATCTGAAAGTATATATTACCAATATTTGGTGTGTTATACATCAGTAGCAGCTGCAAAGATCAGTATACAGCATTCCATCTACGGCAGATGTATTCCTGGTATGTTTTTTTAATCCTACTTACTTATCTTAGAGGTACAGAAATGCAAAGCATGAAACAAAATGATATTATTATCTATGTCTGATATTCAAATTCAAGAAAAAATACATTATAAACTCTCGCTGGCTAAAGATACAACTTCTTTTTGTGTTTTAAGTAAATTGCAAAGGCACAGGCCAGTATAAGTTTAAACTACTCTTTTGACAGAAGAATTCAAGCATAGCAAGTGACCGAAACATTAATAGAGGAAACATTCCTCAATATATAACACTAAAATAGATACACATGTAAGTATCCATGGTTAATGTAAAACAACTATAATTCTTCAACCACTTTGGTGTCCTACTGCTGTGTGAAGTTGTTGGAAAGTGCACATTTACATGACATTCCAGGTTAAGTTAATTTTTCACACTTCTGTGAGTCAGGACACTAATGGAGTTGGTACTCAGAACCTCTAAGGAACTAAATTGTAGAAAGCACTGTCTATCAAATTTCACTAAATCAACCCAGTTATCACAAGGAAAAATGTGGAATCTATTATTGTATCTTCCATTTCATCCCAAAATAATTAAACAAAAAATCAGCTTTTTCTTTTTCCCCTTAGGAACCATATTCAGATCTTTCAGGAACCCAATAAGATGCACTAGGTCATTTCCATTCATGAGGAAAGGATAAGGTGAAGTTCTCCTACACACTGAAATTCTTAATGTCAAAAGAAGTTCACCTTATTTTGTGGAGGGAGAAATAAAACAGAAACAAAATGTTATCTATTACTAATGATCCAAAAAGCCAGATGAAAAATGGAAGGAAACTGCTACAATTTTAACATTTTATTTTTATTTCTTTTCCTCCATTTGTCAGCTTTGGGTTTTTTTATTAGCGTACATTTATTTAAGCTACAGAGGATAAGATCATGCCTTTTTAAAAGTATGAAATACTGAAAATAAGATGGTTGCATATAAAAACCATTTCAGTACTAATTTTTCCAGTAAAATAAATATTGATCAAAAAACTCTTAATGAGAGCTGATTATAATCCTATGTCTTCTAAAAATACTGCTTGCAATACTAGAAAATGTTCATTTACTGCTATACAAACAGCTAGCACTTACTTTTGGAGCAATGAACTGTGTATGTGATTCATTCTCAGTGAAATTGGAACATTCTCACCATCACTGAAGAGTAAGACATCACTAATACAGGTTTTCTTAGCCAAAACTTTCTAGTCCATCAGCAACTGGTCACTGCGATAAGTTCATCCTTTCGGTTTCATATCCCTATTATCCCCCCGTAAAGCCTTCCATTTCTTCAAGTGTGCAAAGTGATCAGTTTACAAGATTGCTACTTGTTAGGATGTAGAAAACCACGTGATTGAAACCTCACATGCCACAGGGTATGAACGAGTAGCTGAACAAGGAGCAGGGAAGCTGCAGGGCTGTTTAAAATTATAATTTTAACTTATAAAGTAGGGGTATTTTAAATTACAAATCAGTTATATTTGGTAAAACTGGCAGGTCACAAGCCCTTTACCATTTAACATCCCATTCAAAACTAGTCACTATGCAATCATCTTGCCTAAAGAGAACCTTTTCCAGATTTTGAAAATCCAAAGAGTCACATCTCCCAAGAAGAGAGAAAAATCAGTAATTTTTTATAAGTCTCAACTGTAGTATGTCTTACAGGCTCTCACACTTCCTGGTGCTCTCTTGCCTTGCACAGAACACAGAAAATTCAATTTTCTAAGTGAAAAAACAGAGAAGATTCTACTATTGCAGTTTGTAGGTGATATACACCAGAAGCATAAGTCCATTCAAAGTAATTTAGAGGTAGGAAATAATTTGGGAAGGGCTTAAGAAGAGGTTTTTCACATGTCGTCATCCCAGCAAGAGAAAAAGTTCACAACCACCCTGGGTTTGAGATGTGATGGAAATCTTCAGGGATCACTCTTCTCAGATCACATTCTACCATCTAGCAAGACTTCAGATATATCTAGGTCACATACAACACTCCACCCCCACATACACCTCGGCTGGCCTGACAACTGTAAATATTTTATCACAGAGTTTTAAGTCCTGGCCTATTTCTTCAGGATATTTAGAACATTAAATAATCATTTGGCAGTAAGCAACTTATAATAAACATTTTTCCCTTACTCTAACACTGTTGATGTCTGGTTGTTTCAGGACAGAATACTGGAACTTCTCCCTGTCTCTATGCCAAACAGAGGATTTCCCAACTTTAAAAGGTCTGTTTCCTCCCTGCTACTGGGCAAGCTATCGAAAGTTATTGACAAATCCCACAAATATTCTCTTGGCAGCATTAATTTGTTTGCTTCATTCTCAGTATGTTTTACTTTGATTTCAAAGATTCAATTCCTGATCAAGCATTTTTCAGTGTAAAATACCTACAACTGCTGGTCCATCAGGTTGCTCAGTTGGCCACATGTCCCATTAAAGAGCTCAGCCTTGAGCTGTGCACTTCCAGCACGTAACTTTTATGAGCCAGGTAGGGAAGCTGCACATAACCCTGCCCATGGCAGGAACATGCACGGAAAAGATACTGCAAACTAGAGTGTGGCGGGAAAAAGTCCAAATCCAAACTTTCTCCTCTAGCAATTAGTCACAGAAAGAATAAATCAAATCCTTCAGGTACATGCATTCTCAAAATATTTGGATGATTTTTAGCCAGTGATCCTTGTGGGTTTGAGAATTCAGCTTTATGAGAGAAGGAAAAGCACTCAGCATGAGCACTGAGCTCAGAGGATTCAAGGGACCCATCTAAGATACACACTGTTCACATGGCAGATGGACGATTTCCTACGAATGATGAAGTGACCTTCAGATTATTCGTATTACTATTATATATAAATTTCACCAGCAAATTTTCTTCCAAAATGTTGATGTATACATAATGGCTATTTACGGAACAGTATAAAACTGCTATTCAAGTATTTACATATCAGACTCATTCCCCCGTGTCTAAGCTGATGGGTACACATTAATACCAAGCTGTTGGATTTACGTGGTGCAACATACCTATCAAACATTCAAGCTGGCAAGATGCACAAGTCCTTCCCTATGGGGCAGAAATAAACCAAACTGGCATACTACAGAAAACTCATTATTATGAGTGATGTTTTATTCATTATTTCTTGTTTATTCCTTCTTAACTTCTCTCTTTATGACCAAAGAGAGTACCAGATGCAAATGCTGTAGCAAATTATTATAAAAAACAATCTGTATAAAAAGAAATTTGATGAATCGGTTTTGTTCCTCCACTACTTCACGAGCTGGGTCCTATTTTAGGCAAGGTGAAAAAATCCATAAGGTTGTGTGAAAAATAAAGGATTAAAGTGTGATGCTGCTGTACCCAAAGGGTCACGTCACTGTCTTGTAGCAAGAAGAGACTGAAATGCTTGTTTCCATCTACTGTTTCTTCATATAGATGGCTAATAAGGACCTCAAGGGGCAATCATAGAAAACAGCACCTAGCCTATCAGTCACCAGGACATACATCAAAGCAGGCATAATGCTCCTTTCTGATGCCCCAGATTTCTTTTGCCTGCAAGGCACAGCTGAGAGAAAACTCAAAGTTGTGATAATCACAGAATAGGAATGAGCTCAGAAACATACCTTCAGTTTCTATAACTGTTTGGTTAACACAAAGCACAATATTACACAGACCCACCAAGAAACAGACCATTTGCTTTCAGTACAGCTATATAACTGAGTTTTAAGGTAAATGGAATCTGAACCACCGAGGAAAAGGAAATTCACAGTAGTGTTGAGGGCTTGCAAGAAGCCCACCGCCCCCAGAGGACAGTCTCCTCTCTCACCACAAGGTTGTGTCAGTGAAAGCTGTAGAAATTTTGAAACCGCAGATGAGGTTCAAGTTAGTGCTTCAAAAATGCTGCATATACTTCCCCACAGCCTGGAGTAGCTTTGTATAGGGAACTTAATTATCTGCATGGCTGCCATGAGAAAGCGTTTCTAACTCACAAACATCCATAGAAGAAAAAAAAATAAAAAATGTTAGAGGCTGAGAAATACTTAATCACAAAGTCTTTGAATGTAGTCCTAGTTTATAAACTAAAACAGACCAAATGAAAGGCAGGTTCACTTCTTTTTATAAAGTCAGACACACATGCACAGAATGATGATGGGATACGTTTCATTCTTAACATCTATATTCCAGAGACTCTCCTATACTCCCTAAGATGGACTGTTTTGAAAGAAAGCAAATTTTCCCCCAAAGGAAAAAAGAAAGTGATGTCACAATATTCACTAGATTACATATGGTCTAGATTGAATTTGCCTTCATCGATGAGGTAAGAAAACCAATAAATTAATTAAATAAATAAATAAAAGCCTTGATCAGCACAAAATCACTTGGCAGATATTAATATAGTTTTTATTGCTATTGGAATGGGTGAGGTCAGAGGGAGAGAAGGGTATTGGGAGGTTTTTTTTGTGTTGATAGTTTCTGGGGGTTTTGAGGGGAGATGTTTTGTTTCTGTGTTTTGGGGTTTTTTTTTAATTCTGCTACTACTACTTGCAGAGATGACAGTCTAATAAGATCTGCCTAGAACTGGATTGTAAGTTTACATTACACAGCATGTGTTCCATCATTATTACACTGTATCGTAGGATAATGGTTTTACACAGTGCCAGAGGCAGAAGAGGCTTCTGAGTATCACTTGGAAATCAACACAGCAGAAGATATCTTTTTCCTTTTTTTTTTTCCTATTATTACTTATCAAAATACAAATTCAAAAATATTTATTATTTTTCAATGAGAGAAGCTTGCATATTTCCCTGACATGCCTCTGTAGCAGCATCCTGATCCAGGAACATCTACTAATGGGTCAGTGCAACAAGCTGCTGCTTCAAAAATAGAGCATATAAGTCCCTTTAGAAGGCATTAAAGTTAAGGGAAATAAAAAAAATACAGGCTCATATCCATTATGTAGAGGTGGTGACATATTGCTCCCCAGGTCTCAAAGTGAAGCCATTTTCAATTATGATGAGAAAACTGTGTGAAATAAATTCCAACACAAAGATTAGAACAGCATGAATGAAACCAGGACACGTGAAGGACAAATAAAGAGCACCCAGAATCAGGAGGAAAAAAAAAAGACTCACCTGTTTTTAGGAAGGGAATTTGTCCTTACAGTGCCAAACATTTAGAATACATGAGATAGTACTAAAAATTCTGGTTATATTAAATAACTGATTTCTCCTAATTAAAAAAAAAAAAATATTGATGAAGGAGGAAATGTGCAATGTAATTCTACAAAAATATTATTTATCATCAGTTCTTTAACTAAAAGAAATAACTCAGCACCCCAGAACTGAAGGATTAAATATACCATGTCTCTTAAGTATTGGTCACTTGTAAGAAAAGAACATATTTGCAATTCAGAAAGTATATTGATGCCATAGTTGAGACATGATCCCAAATTTAGGGAAGACCAACAATTGCTAGGCATTGATATGCCTAGAAACAGAAGAAATGTACACTCTTAACATCCCAAATTACAAATCAAAGTACAGGAGGAGGAATACAGGTTTGGGCATAATCTTTCTGTAGCTCTCTCCATCACCAGAGCTCTTATTAATCCTTTCAGAGACAGAATATTATGCCAGGTTGACCATTGCTCTTCTGGCCCAGAGGTGCACTGCACTTGCTATGACTAGCTTTTACCTTCCTGCTGGACAACTGCAGAAAAATCTTCCAGCCACAGGATGGAGAGAATACGTAACTTCAAGAAAAACTTTCCTGTTTTCTGTGATGCAATGCAACTTGCCTTGTCTGACCTTTTCACAGGTTTGAGCTAATAAGGTACCTTCTGTACCTCCCTCATGCCCTTCCCCATCAGAAACACTGGTGTTTACAGAAGAGAAAAATGATTTCTCATTTAGCCTTCCTCATGTGTGCTGTAAATTTAATTTCAACTACCTACCCACTCCATCTGTTTGAAAATGCAGCTGGAAACTACTCCATCACTGTGCAAGGTGATGACGTTCACCTCTCTACAGTGCATCATCATAAAGCCTAGTGCAAGATTTGTAACAAATTCCAGTCAAGTCTTCAAAAATGAGGTTATATGTCTTCATAACATTCAATCACAGTGTGAGTTTTCAATACTTTATTTGATGGTGCTTTTCATAAATTCCTTAGTTTGATGTCATTAAAAAAATCCACTTCATATGAATAGCTAAAATTCTTAGTAAAACTTAAAATAAAGATGACTAGCAAAGTTATATTATTTGTTCTTATACAGGGGTTTGCCAGTAAGAACACACTTTGCTATTCCCTTTTCTGAAATAATCATTGCTAGCAAACCTCAGACAGCAGCTCTCATTTAATTTATAATATCTGGCTTGATTCTAGATATTACATTGTTTAAAGGGCACACACTGGAAATTACATGTAATTGATTATGGCTGACTGTAATTAAGTTAATGTTTTGATAATACCAGAGATGGGATCATTGTTCTGCATCAGACTTAGCTCTGCATTTTCACCCCTCTAATATCAGAATAATAAAGAACACTAATCATTCAAGAGAAAATATGTCTGAAACTTCCGGAAAAGGAAAGAGGAGCTAGAAATATTGTTCTGAAGATGGAAATTAGATCCAAAACAAGCAAGCCTATCGAGAAGGGTAATGCCTTTAATACAACATGGTATATGATGTGTGCAAGGTGTGATGAATTACTGGTGTGTGAATTAATGCTGCAGTCTTCAAGGTAAGAGCTAACTATATTAGGAATGTATCACAGAATGCAAAATGCTACACTGCTGTAACCGCCCCCACTTAATCTTTTGTCTGCTTTTTCCTTTCCATAGGTAGTAAAGCCAAAAGGAAGTTTTAAAATTTTCATTAGGAAAAAAAAAAAAACAAAACACATGCAAAAGGAAAAAAAAAAAGTAGTAACTGCAGGGAGTTCAGTTAATTTGTCTTGTGAGAATGAAGGGTTCAGCTTACAAGGAGTTCAGACTTTATCTAATACAAAAAAACCCTACAACCAAATAACTCAATAAAACCCACTATGGATACACTGATGCATGCCAATGAATTACAGGCAACTGAGAACTTGGTGTTCATGGTTCAAGACTCCTGGATTTAGAACATTAACAAATACCTGGACAGTTTCCCATAGTTTATCAAAGTAACACACACAAGCTCATCTTGTCTGAGAAAAGGGGTGGGTAGTGTGGGGTATAGCATAACACTAAGCTTCTGGAAAGAGGTAACACATTATCTTACCACCTCCCCTTCTTTTGATTGTGAATCACTAATTTCTGTTAATAGCCAGTCTGCTGCCACTGTATTGAAACTAGTACTGCCATCAAATCAACGAGTATTACTTTTAGCCTAATGTGGTTTTCACACTCAGTGATACTGATCTGCTATTTAATTAGATTAGACACAACCCAGAGCAGAAACCAGTTTTGTCCTGTTCAATGAGTTCATGGTAGAGCTGGGTTAAAACTTCTGCAACCTCACAGTTGACAAATGCAGTTTAAGAGATTTCAACTAAATTCAAGCCACTCTGATACTTTAATACAGATAATTTAACTCTTAGGCAAATATTCATTGGACTATACTTTAAAAAGAATTTCTAAAATTACTTTATAGTAAAAATATGCAAAATGTTGTGGGAATGAGAGTCTCATGAGAGCAGAATTCTACAGAATTTGCCAACAGGGAAACAAATAACTTCTCTGGTTCTGGTGAACAATTACTATTCTAATAAAAATAAACCAGGAAAATTCTAAGTACAGTAGAACTGCCAGCAGAGATGAGCAGATAACACTAATTACAAACAAGGCTTCACTCTAATTCAAAAACACGAAACCTGATGGTCACATTCTCTACATTTCTTTCCAGTTAGGTATTCTGCTGAATAAGTTTATTCCTGAAAACATTTGCCAAAATGTTGTTTGAATTTCTTTAATTCAAGTCTGTAACATATTCTACGATCTATAACCAGAGACTTGCTATGGCAGTAAAGTATTATGTCAGATCTGCAAAAGTATGAATTTACCCATTCACCAACTGAGATTTATTTCACTAATTTCAATGGGCTTTGAATAAGGCCTAATTTCCTACAAGTGCTACATTTCACTTAGAAACCACATAAATAAACACTACTCCAGTACTACCACATTACCACTAGCTTAATTACAATGTTAGCTGAGGAATGTCTCCTTTTGTACATGGATTTAAAGATCTCTCGTTTTCATATGCAAGTCAAAGTTCAAAGCATTAAGACTTCATCCAAGCTTAAGACTCTTTCTGGTATCTTAACAGAGATAATTAATTTTCTTACTGCATTTTACAGAAAGATTTCACTATGATAATGAATTCCCAAGGAATATCCGTGCCAAAGTTAAAATTATTGAAAAATAATTGCGGAGATGGTTTATTTTTCTAAAATACATTGTTATAATTCAGAGTTCAGTGGACCTTTCTAAATGCACACAGAAAATGTGATGTGGCCTAAACTGACACCATCAAAGGCTAATAGAGAGAGCTACAGTCTAGAAAAGAGCATGCAATTTACACTCTGAAGATAGCTGGACTCAATTCACTGGAATTACAATTCTCACCTGCTACTAAATTGTTAACTATTAAAGAAGCCATGTGCTGGGACTGATCCTCCCACTGTTCTTTTTGATTTGAACCACATGGTATTTGAAGAGCTGAGTCTGACTATGATTTAAGGAGGTATTATTTTCTTCTTTTCTTGTTTCTTAGGGTGCAAGGAGCCATTCAAATAGCTGTGTTTACACCATCTGGATAGAATCCTCACAAAGAAATCTGCACTTTAACCCTGAATTTCTGCCTCATACAGAGCTTCCCTAACCTCCCATTTCAAGCCTGATGCCTTTGTTGCTCAGTCCTCATTATCAAACTGTCACTATGCCCTGTCCCTTCCCTCCATCTGTGACCGCACATAAAATTTTCATTTCCTTCTCATATTCTTCCTACTCATTTGCCCTCCCATTTAATGTTTTACGAATTCTACCCTGTATTGCACTTAATACCATGCCATTTCTGCACTCTATTTCCTTGCCTTTGCATTTCATACAGAACTAAATACATAATAAACCATCTTGGTGACTATAAAAACTGTCTTTTGAATAGTTCCTCAACAGTAAGACACAAAAAAATTGGAGAATACAAGAGAAATAAAAGAGATTGACAACAAAACAAAGCTAGCTTTAAGTCTAAGAATGGTTAGAGGTTTTTAAACCACTTGCACCAATTCAACGCAAAATTTTTACAAACATGAAAGGTACACAGACTTATAAAAACATTACTACCTGTCCCTATGTACATTTAAATTGTATTGTCTTTCAATCCTGAATATATGTAAAATGTACATTCAGCTACAGAACTTTCCTTTTCCAACTTCGACCATCCTGTGAGTCTGTGAAATGTTATTTAGATCTGAAATCAAAAGGTGTTTTAAAAACCATATTTTACACAATAAGCAATATTAAAAATTGATGTTATTTGCCTTCATACCAAATGATTTAATCCCCCACCACATACATAATATTTCCTACATCTAAACTGAAATCAATTTCTTCATTTGTTTTATGCTCTTAAACATTCACTAGGGAGATGTGAAAACATTGGAGATTTAGTTCTCAGCAAGCAAGGCCCTTTTTCAGAAGCATTTACTTTCTTATAATTGGACATTTTATTATAAGACTCAATACAGAATATTACCTTTAAATGCAAATCGTACTCTCTGGGAATTGATATCACATTTATACGCCTAGACCAGAGAGTAACTGTATTGTGTGGGGAAAAGGTTGGAATTTAAAAAAAAAAAATCCAAGGTATATCTTCACTCAAAGGAAAATTAAATGGAGTAAATTACTTTTTAAAGTGGAAATTTCACAAATAGAGAATTGCAGAGTAGTGTAATTTATTTATTTTTTTTTTATTTCCTGGGCTACAGAAACATGCTCATATTCTGTCTTTACCAGTGTAAAACCATTACTAGGCAGACCATGTCATTAGAATGACAAAACTGTTTCATCAACACTACTAGATTAGTAGATTACTTACTTGAGTATTTTTTAGTTACTGAAGTGAGGAGAGCTTGTTCCAGAAAAGCAAACTCAAAACATTCCAGAAATATGGAATTTTAACAAAATTTCATTTCTCCATTTAATAAGTACGCACCATTTCTAATCTTCCATTGACATTCTAGTTGAGATTTCAACTCTTTTGGTACAATCTTCAGCAAATCCATGATTTATTATAAATGTCAAAGACTGTTCATTTTAACCACTCAAGGAAAAAAGAAAAATACAAGAGACTTCAACTTTTTTTCCTAATATTTTGCAAAGAACTTTCCCCCTGAAGAAAACAGTAATTACATATTCACTTATGCACTTAATGATCCACAATGATTTTTCATGTGGTATGTGTAGTATCCATAAATCAAATGTCCACAGAAAATCCTCAAGTAAAAGCATAACCTTCTAGGCAGACCAAGAGATACTCAGTTCTTCAGATAGTGCTGAATCAGGAGGCAGGAGGTCCTCTGTGCCCTTAAATAGTCATTTGGACATACTAATGTCAGAACTAACACATTCTTTTTAATATGCAAATTACATTGGGAACAGAGTTTAGCAGACTCCTTTCAACACATATTTCAATGTCAATAAACCGAAAAAGTGTTATGCGTTTTTGAAGCATCTCTGACACTTAGCATAACAACGTGGACTTCCTTCATAAGCTTTAATAAAGGTGTAATTTTACAGGACTACAGAGAAGAACAAAGCAAAAAAATTAATTTCTCTCTCGTATCGAAAAATTTAAATGTCCTTTCATTTTTTCATAACTACAACAATTTATATGTTCTCAGGAAAACAGCAGGAACTCACCCTGGAGAATAAGATGAGGAAAAAGGAGAAAAGGAAAGCTAACTCCTATTTAAAAAAAAAAAAAAAAAAAAAG
>VWZG01007529.1:86257-103231 GCA_013396735.1 Grallaria varia
AAAAAGAGGGACCATCTCAAAACCATAACCAGTCTCTTGTCAACAGATGTCTGTTGACATCTATCTTCCAGGTCAGACAAAAAAAAAGCAAAATACACAATAACATCACAGAAGTGTACTGCTACTTCAAAGATCTTGTTCACCTTATGACAAGAGTTGTGCTTTCCACATTAATTCAATGAAAACTGCTGAGATATTCATTCTGAACTACCTTAACATTTACCTGGTCTTCACAGACTGGATTCTTCTGAATGATGAAGGTAAGTATCAAGTGATGACCGACAGTTTTACCATTCAAATTTTTGATCTGTACATTGTTTTCCAGAGCAAAGGTGATTAGCACTGCACCAGAATATTGGCTGCTTTGTTAAGTCTTTCAGATTCAGTCTTTATAGCATTATTGATCCAAGGCTTAGAAGAGCATGTAGAGCATAGTTACATAACCAAAAATAGGGACTAAAGGCTACTGAGCAAAAGATGAACAGATGCTAGTGGTGTGGTAGGACTGAACTGCTTCTAGTGGTGAATTGATACAAGATTTAACCATGAGAATCACTGATTTCCCCAAGTGGTTCTGAAAATAGCACTATTTTTTATGTCCTGAAGTTCACAGCCATGTACAGAGCATACCCACTGAAGCTCTGCCCTTCCAAACTAATACAGACACTATTCAGCATAGAACAGGTACCAGTTAGTGTGCTACCAAGTACAAGAAATATTGAAGCAAAAATATAAAGTGTAACTACTAAATTGCCAATCATTACATTTTTAATGGCTGCAAGAATTTTGAAGACAGCAAAGCAATGACTACTAACAATAATAAATTTGTAATGTGCTATCCATCTACAGATGCACAGTAACAAAAAGGGAAAAGCAGTCCTCTCCATTACCTCTTGAGGGCTATCAATGGAACACAAACTGTAAATATCCAACTGTAACAGATGCGAGACCTCATAAATATATCAATTTTCATCCCTGAACAGGTATTTTAACAGCTCAGTGGGAGTGGGCGCATTTCAATGAATATTCACATGTTACAAAATCAACATCATTTCCTATTTGTAAGAGGACCACTACGTTAGAAAGATTATTACAAGAAAGTACTCACGAGAGAAGTCAAGCTTTCCTTTGTAATTAAACTTTACTTGAAACTGAAACAAAAGACATTCTAAAAGAGAGACTTCTAAAGCTCTCAGAAGAATTTTCTCTCCTAATAGTCATGCAAGATTTAGCAAACATTTCAAACATTTTGTTTTGTTCAAAAGTAGAGAACTATCTTGGTTCTTCCTTTCCAGAATAAAAATAAATAAATGGTGTAATAGGACAAACAAAAGCAAAACAACCCTCTGTATTAGAAAAGGCATGGGCTTTTGCTCTCACTCACAGGAACTACCATACTACCATCTTTCCTTCATTCAGGTACACAAGAAGTTCTTAAAGAAAAGGTAACAAAACATCTTTGGATAGTATTCATGAGACTGATAGCAAAAAACCAGTGATATGATACAGCAAACTTTCTTGTACACAGCAGTTTCCAAGAACCTATTCTCAGAAGACATTATTTATAAGTATACTCTTTCTATAAATTTACAGTCCATTGTGTCTAAAATGCAAATTCAGAAAATTCTCAAACAATCCTGCCATTCCAAATTATTTTTTCTAAATTTATCACACTTCCCTCTGAATTTGTTTTGAAGGGGCAAAAAGTATTTCTAGAATTTCTGATTTTTTCCCACTATTTTCAATCCACAAATATTTGAAAACTTGTTCCAATGCAAGACTCAAAAATTCTTTTCATGGATGGAGTAACTTACTGCACAAGGGAAAACTGACAATCAGATGAAACAGATGAAAAGAAAACTCTGATCAAGCAGGAAGAGTTGGGAAAAAATGTGAAAAATAGAAATATTAATCTTAAAGAGAGGTAGCGCACCTGATTTAAGGCTCAGTACTTGAACTTGAGCCAGACATGAGACACAATAAACTGGCAAAAGGCAGCAAAAAGAAAGCACTAGCTATAGTTACCATTTCACTTCCAAAGACCTCGTCATGGAATCAGAAGTGGTTTAAATGAGAAATGATTGGATGAAGAATGATTTGTGGGACCTTCTGTCTGTTGTATTATAATGACCTAGTTAAGAAGAAATACAAAAAATGGGATACCAAGGACTTTTGTTCCAATCTTCTGTTAAGGTCTAGCCAAAGTGAAAGAAATTTTTTTTTATTCACACTATAAAGTTGGCAGAAAAAAAAAATTATCCAAGAAACAAAGGAAAAGCAGTGAGAGGCAAAAGAATTTCTCATTAGCAGACGAAAACTCAATTAAACAAAATTAACATTACAAAGTAAGAGAGTCATGTATTAAAATTCTCAAGGCGAAAAGAGAAAATAGTTAAACCCAAATATTTTGTGTTCAGACTCAACATCAGCACAAAATTTGGAACAGAAATGTCAACTGTGAAATTATATTTCAAGATAGCATATGAACAGTGGTCTGGAGACCTAACTGGATAGGTAATAAAGATTAGGATTCAGTTTGGTTATGATATGGGAAAAAATTAATTTGATACTCAGTGAACCCACTCTAGCAAGACCTTGGACCACCTGGCACCTTTGAAAATTCCAGCCTAAATTTCCCATTCCCTGTTAAGCAAAAATTAATCTCATCTGTGCAATATGCACATGCACATAAGCATATCGCAGATATGAACATGAGAAATCATAGGCTAGCTATATCCAGCTGCCATCCTGAACAATGCTCACTAAGAACTACACAAATAGCCATTTTATATACTCCGTTGAGAGACTTTGAAATTCAGAAACTCAAGTGAAATAAGGCAGCCAGACAAACGGTAATAAACAATTTCTGTCACTATTGTTTCTCCTACAACAAGTGAAAGAAAACTTTTCAAAATCAAAAATTAGAAAAACATTTTCACTGAAATCTAAATTTTTTGTGTGGAATTTAAACACAATTCTCTTTCATGGGGCAAATATTGACCATACAGAATCTCAAAGACTTCCTAAAGGAGAAGACCTAAGTCATACCCTTTAAAAACTGTAAGTTGCTCAAGTTAAAGAGCAAAACTTTCCTTATAAATCGCTATCTACTCCCACATGGGAAACAAGATTACTGTAAGCAAGAACATTATATTATTGGAATTTAAAGTAAGAATAAGATTTTCTTAAGAAGAAAAATTACATCATATAGGAAAAATACTTCAGGAAATGAACTTTGCTGCAAAAAAGCAACAGCGTGCAAACGAAAGAGAGAGACTAGCAAGTACTTTGGGATTTGACTTGAAATTGCTTGCAGCGAAAATAAATGAACAATCCTGTTAGGAGACAAATTTTTTCTGAATCTGGAGAAACACTAGAGAATAGAAAACAAAGAAAGGAAGAATAAGAAGTTTAAAGACATTTAGGTACCTTTCTTTTCTTATTCTACTCTCTTCTTCCAGCCACACACAGAAGGAACTAACTGTTTCAGCAGAAGAAAATAAAGCAAAACAAAATTTTCTCTCACAGATTGCAGAAGCACTCAAAAATTGGCAGTTCCAGTGAATCTTTCGTACTGTTTCTCTAGCTACAAAAAAAAGAGGGGGAAAAGGGAGAAACTGCTCTGGAAACAATAGCAAACTTTTATTGTGATGGAAGAATATAGACAGAAATATATCCTTTCATCAAGCCTCAAAACCTGATTTCAGTTATAAATGTTTCATTTAAAATTTGTACTATTTTCCCCCAATCAAAAAAGTTCCAGAATTAGCATTTAAAATGGGTCACTTTGATTTACTGCAAAGCACAACAGACTTTCTCTTAATTACTGCCCATAAACACATACCCTTTTTGAGTTCATGTGGTTTTTGTTAATGTAGATTCTAAACCTTCTGAACACAGAAAATGGCTTTACATTTTAAACCAATCTTGACTGATACAGAAACATATGATAGAAGCCTGAAGCAAATGTCAGACTACATCAGAGTTTATTCCTTTCAGTAACCAAAAAAACCAAAAATCCTGAATTGGTTTTCTTTTGAAGTTTCCAATTTTAATTTTGGAATTTATCTTCATTTTCTCATTAATTTGATTCAATACTGATGCAATTGCTATTCAGTCTAGAAAACCAAGAGGAAAGCTAACCTTGTATTAGTCATAGACATGAGCAGTGGAACATAGATGCCTGGGCCAGTTTTCTTACCAAGATATGAAATTATTTATAGCAGCACTTTCTTAAAGTGATATATGAAGTTTCTTAATCAGAATGCATGAATGGCTTAGTGAAAAAAATTTTTAAATCATATACCGACATAGATACACCCAAATATGCAAATGCAGGAATGCATGCATGCATTCAAACACATACTGAGAATCCTTCTGTTCTTCAGAACAGCACTTCTTGCATATATTAAATTAAAAAAATTTGGGGGAAGAAATGCAAAAATAAGAACTAAACTCACTCAGTAGGCATCAAAACAAAAGCTAGGATTAAAATATAGGAATCTACAACCTCACAAAAATCCAACACATTAATATATCACTGCTGCTCTGAATTCTGAGCTTTTTTGTTGTTGTTGTTCTCCCTATAGCCTTAGGTTATACCATGCACCTGTACAACAGATGGCAAAGCCATGGGCCACTGCCTTAAAGACCTAGTGCAGGGACCTGTGGCCTTCTCCAGACATCTGTATAATTAGCAAGGGAACTTCCACCAAAACCCTAGGACCCGACTGTCTAATTGTCTGAAAAGAGGCATTTTTAGTATGTTTTCAGTGGAAGATGAATGAAAAACTGTAGGTCTATTGATCATTTTTTAAAAAAAAAATATGGGACACTATCAGTGATGCATTTTCTATGACTGCTTTGGCAAGAATAACTCCTCGGGGAAAACAGTAAGAAGCAAATACTTCAAGATAAACACAGGCAGATCCAGATCACACAAGGGATAAGAAAAGAATACACCAAAGAAAAATTTTAAGTCTTATACTGGTCTCAAGTCATCTTTTAATACTTCTCTACTCATTTGGATTTTCAGACAATTCATGAAATTTTGAATTATTCCAATTCCCTCAGAAAAGAAACCAGAAATTTATATATCACTTTCCATTCTCACAATATTATGCACAGAATAGGCCTAACCCTTCATCAGGTCTCACTTGGCAAAGCAACTACATTTAAGGAACAGCTCAATCCAAGCCTGATACAATGCCAGCTAGTGATTGTGGAGCACGTTCTGCCTAGAAGTCAAAAAATGTTTGCAGGTTGACAGCTTTATGTTTCTATACTTATAACAGGTGAAAAGGCACAACAGTATAAAGAGCAACACAAGTAGACAGGGATTTGCTTGCATATGATATTCACCAGGAGATCTTTCAGTGAAACGTAATAAACTCAACATGTCCATTTTTATTTCTATCACTTTTGAGATTAAAAGATTGCTTACACCCTCAAACACCTTTTCAAAGGATAAAATATTTCTGGGAACACAGTCCTTTTCTGAAAAGAATGTAACAGTACTATTAAAAGCCCAAATCAATTATGCTGAGCATTTTAAATCAATGCTTCGTTGCATAAAAAATAAACATTTATCCCAAAATTACATTGTCTGTTTTTATTGGAAAAACATAATTTTGCCTAATTTATTTTAATTTTCCCTCATACGTGTCTGCTTTCTTTGTTTACAGCTCCACATCATACACAAAACAGGAAATGAGGGGCCAGACCAAAAGAAACTGCAGCAGTAGAAAAAGAATCAAACAGAACGGAAAACTCTATTTTTAAAAATTTCTTTCACATTAAGAGAAAATTCATGCAAAACCGGAGCGAAACAAAATTCAGGTCCTATTTCATAGCTTAAAATACTAGTTCTATAAGCATTACTGTGGGCCATAGTAACAAGTTAGATCAGTTCAAACTGTGCTGAAGCACCAGTTAGAAATTACACAAGGGTCAGAAAAAATGTACAACATTTTTAATTATTTTAATACTTCATATTCAAAAGAAGACCTACCTTTTTACTCAGTGTTGATCACAACTCAAGAAAGAACATTAGACAAGGTTTATAACATTATTAACAAATGAGATAACTGAAAGGGGAACCTTCAAAGTCAGAGACACAGACCTCCTAAAAGGTCTATTAAAAAGAAACCTCAAATTAATTGATGAGTACATTAAAGCTTTTTTTTTTCTTTTTAATAATGTCTCAGGATTTGTGACTTTGCATAACAATATGATAAAACCCAGGCAAAGAGGAAGAAAAGCTGAAAGAAAGCATATGCAGAGGTTCCTTTACATCACACATCAGATACAGGCTGAAAAATTGTATTGGGCAAAAAGAGTACAGAAAAGATATAGGCATTCTCCTATGAACAGTGATTCCTCACAAAACCAGGCACTCTGAAGTCCCCAAAACTGATCACCAGGAAGGTTTTTCTGTATTATTGGCACAAATAATTATCTATTAAGCAACTTTACCTACGTCCTAGAAATACAGCATCCTGACATCACCTCTGAAATAAAACGTTCTTAGAGGAATGTACTACCTATGTATCATATACAACCTATACTGTTTACAATCAAGACTGTCCAAATAAATTTGATACTAAAAAGCAATCTGCTGAATGACTCAACAAGCTGAGGGAAGGAGAAGTTGTCTGAGTCACAGAGAGAATTCAACACTGTGCAGGCAGATTTTGTTTTATTAACTAGGCCTGTGTGGGACTTAATGATCTGAATGAACCCTCTCTTTATGAAGTGAACTCAAAAATCTACCAAAAAGGTAATCATGAGAGTATAAGTACCGCATATGTGCATGTATGCGTAAGGTGTCTATATTCTGACAACTAACAAAAAAATCCAAAAGCTCTAAAAGTGGATTCCTGGGGTGGAAGATCCTGCTGTGTACTCATACTTGCTTTAGATACATCAAACCAGGGAAATAACAGGAAGAGAATGTACCAAAGAAATTATTTTTCTAAAAATCTAATTATGAGGGTGGAGGGGTAGTCCACAACGAAGTGCTTCCTATCCCTTTGACATCACTGGATTGAAGCAGGTAGAGAGGAAGAAAGATGTTTGGTTTCATTCAAAGCTACATTTTAAAAATAGTAATGATATATAGTAATGCTTCATGGATATAATTTCAGTGACTTTGAGGGTTTGGGAAATCCTATGGCTAAGTGCCAAAATTACTTTTCTGTGCTAATTGAGAGTACGTTAAGAACAAGTCTGCTTGTTTCTAAACTGACTGAAGTCCACACAACTACACACAGGGTTTCCCCCCCTCCCCAAACAAAGAATTTTTCTTTTAGAGAAAGTCACAATAAAAATAATTTTATTGTTTTAATTATTTAAACAGTTACAACAATCACATAAAAATTACAGTTCTAAACCTGATGTGGATGACAAATTCATGATTTATTAGTGCTAGTATATAGAGGACTGCTGCAGCTTTCTCATCAACCTTAATGATAAATTGCACCTCTTGCCCACAACTACATTTCCAGTAGAGCAGTTACTCATAATGCAAACACAGGAAGGATACTATGATTTGAAATGGAAAGCTGGAGGAGCAGGGCAAGAAGACCCGTTGTCAGCAAAAAAAAATCTTCCAATTAAGATGCTGAACTGAGTCTCAAAAAACTTACTTCACACAAATGCCACAGATTTTATTCCCCACACTCCCACCATCAACAGTGGCTCTGTGTTTGTCCTAACCACAGAAAGAGCAAAAGTTCTCTGATGAGTTGATTCCAGCTCACAAGTAAGACTCTTCTTGGAAAGAGTGGTCAAAAATGGAATGGACTTCTTTAGTACACTCAAAACCTTCTCTAGTGGCTCAATGTATCAGAGAAATAATATTTTTTTTAGCATAGGGTAGCCTATTACCATACAAAACAATTCCACAGTTCTCTCCAAAAGGAGGAAAAGAAAATACAGGATTAAAACGTATCAGTATTTCATACTTAATTGCATCGTAATTGTCACAATGACAGTGAGAAACCATAATATGGTTTAGGCTAATGTTAACCATATTACAGCCTATCAGAGTTTGTTGTCATATGACTTTTACCTAAAATGCCAGTAATGTTTGACATAAAACCTCTGTCACTTCTGAGAGACCTATGAGAAAGTAAATATCTTATTTCAGCCATGTACAACAAAGGATGGAAGAATAAACAGCTAAAAACTTATGGTTATCTTAAAATATGCTACTAAAGATTACTTACATTATCTTAATGTCTGGTCACTTAACATTTCAAAAGAAAATAAATACAAAATCAATAGAAGTAAAGAGACATACAAAAAATTATTAAATATATGGAAAAATTCTTACATGAAAATACAATTTAAAAGTATGGATGAAAGAGATTATTAATCTTCTACTTGCAACTAGAAAACTATAAAGAACAGTTCCACTAGCACCCTTCCTCCTTCCCTCCTAATCCCTCCTTGCATTGATAATAGATCTAGTCAAGGTTGATTAGGTGATCTTTAAAAAACAGGCGGACGCTACTCTGAACAGTCCTGCCACTGTGACTGGAGTTGAGCCAACAGCACAATTTTGGTAAATAAATCAGCAGGGAAATGGTTAAAGGAAATAGCATGTTAATCACTTGCTGCAAGCTAAGACTGAGCAGCCCTGATAGGTGCCTCCAGAGAGCACACTACCAAGCAAGGGCAGCAGTATATGCTATGCCTTAGCATTGCTCATGGGTTGCTCCAATACACATTTTCAACATTCAAATACCACCTATTCCTCTTGATGAGATTGGTTTACAAAAACTAAAATAGAAAAACAATAAAGGCACACCAAAGGATGAATGAGAACAATTATCGGTGAGCAAAAAATGATGACTCAGATTAGCTTGTTGATGAATGACAAAAGCTTGATAGCTGAACTCGTGTCTTCATGTTGCTCACTGAATTTGTAGCTGTTCAGGGGCTGTTCAGCTCAAATCAATTTGTTAGGAAATTAATTATTTGTATCAAATCAATGCAACTTCAAAACTGGTTCTAACAACTTTCCAGTGTACTAGGCAGAAAAAGGTGAAAATCTCTGTACTGCTAAATAGGCCTACTGACTTTCAAATCACAAATATACAGAGAGATTAAAAAATGTATATTTTTAGAAACCACCAAATAATTTCGCTCCGTGTGAGACACTGAGATATGTGAAAGAATGACATAAATATCAACTAAGACAAGATGTCATTAACAGAAACAGATACACTTCAAATCCAGGATCAAGCATAACTTGTCAAAGCCTGTACCTGCCAACGAAAGGGATGAGTTATAAAGCTCTGGAGATGCAGACCATAAAATAGTAACTCCAACAGTTCCACTAAGATACAAGGTAGCATTCATTCCAAAAGATATCAGTGATCCACCTAACACAAATTCCTTGAGAACAGAAAGACTTGCAACAGATGCTGAAAGCTGGAAACCCCAAAAGCATATCATATAAGGCATGCCATAAAATATGGATTTTTTTTTTTTCTGGATCCTCTGAGTACAAGGATTAAAAACTGAAAATTTATGCTTGCTAGCCAAGGAGGCTCTTAAAATTTAAATTGTAAATCCATCATATTTCTGCTAATTTCAGACACTCTGGACCCAGTTATATCCTCTAAGGATGTGTACTACGCAACATTCATCTTTCACTTTGTCCTCGGCTTCACCAGAAACTCCCATGTGCAACAGCTCTAAAACTTCATTGCTGAAGTAATACTTAACTTGCTAAATGGAAGTAACTTTGGAACTGAATACTGCAGTGGTTGCAAATAAGTTCAACTGAAATATCTAAGGACTAAGGATCTTTCTCCTATGCTTCTTGGCACCCATGAAAAATTAATTCATAGTTCTCTTCCTGGGAATATGAATAATCAAAGTTAAACGACAGAAAATCTTGGCCAAAGCATCCCTTCAATTTAACCTCTGTTCAAGTTCATAATGGAAATAAGTTTCCATTAAAAAAAAAAAAAATCTTCTTCTTAACTACTAGAGTTTCCTCAAAGCCTCCGCTCATCACACTGAAGGAAAGGGAAAAAAAAAAAAAGCCAGTGTGAAGGAAGTAGCAATAATCCTTCCTTTACTCTTCTTCTACATTCAACTACCAATAACAATAACCTTCTCATTACTAAATCTTTACTAAATATCAACTGAAAAATATCCCTCCTCCTCTTCCATCCTGCCTCTGTCATCTTCTCCATCTCATAATGCAGTTATTCTACATGATTCATAGCTATCCTGTGATTATTTTAACATCTATGGAAACGGAGTTGTACTGAGAAACAGTCCATTTAGCAGAGAACCTGTTCTCTGCTGCCTACTATTTCCTGTCATATTGTCCTTCACAGAATTAGGATGGCTCAAACAAGCAGAATCTGAACCTATCAGCAGGTTTGAAAAAAGTAGTTAATCTCTTGCCTCTACCCATGCAGGGTCACTGCTCTTTTTATGTCGCTCTTTTCTCTGTACACATAAAACAAAATGTGTTTTGAAAGATTTATTGTTGTCAGATAGCATTGCCTGTCTTTGTCCAATGTTGAAAAGAAAGCATACTCAGTTTTGGCTATAAGGTTCCTTCTCTGTCTATTTTTCCCAGATTAGTAGATAGCATACAATACACGTCAATGGGCAAGTGTTTTGTGCCTAAGAGACTAGCAGTGCTTTAAAAGTATTCATCAGATTTTATGCTACCCTGGAGAAGAATTTCACATTTCACATATGGAGAAATCAAGAATGAATGACTGAATCACCTGTCTAAAGTAATCCAGTGCACATTCAAGAATAGAACCCAAGTTCTTTACTGCATTCATTAGGCCACAGGTTTCAATATTAACAGTTAGTAACAACAAACTGGTCTTGCTACTTTTCCTGTTAAATTAATCTTTCTGATCAAGCCTGATACTAAGATGTACCATTACAGAAAGAACAGATTATTTCTTCTGTGCTAATGAACTGCAATCTTGATCTGAAATGACAGTACTCCATGAACAGTCAGGGATTTGTATTGCTTGCCATCTGTTCATTCATGTATAATTTCAAAGGGAAAAGCATCAACTAAGCTAAATGAACAATTTTGTGATTTGAGCTTGGTAGGACATTTATCTCTGAAGATTTAGTATAATTTGGCTATAGTAACTACCACATTTTTATTATCAAATGCACAATGTAAGGAAATTTTGCTTTCAATAAAAAGTTTCAAATAAGAAGAACAATACAGATTTTTCTAGATGCTAAATATCTGCAGCTCCCACTGATTTCACAGGAGCAGTGAGTGGTCAACATCTTTTGACTTTTTAGAAAGATAAAAATAACAGCAACAAATCAAGTAACAGTCTGGCAAGCCAATGATCTGCCCATCAATTTGTAATGAAGTCACTACTATAGATCATTCAGAATTTTACTTGCCCACTTATTTTCCTTTTATATGATCTGGTTCTGGGACACTGTATTTTTGCTACAGGCACTATTAAGAGAGGTTTAAGAAGAAAAGAAGCAATAGATTTATTTCATTTGTTCTACTTTTTGGTATTCTGTTCTTCTACTCTTGCTCCTGAAAAATGGAAGCCCTGAAACATAATTGAAAGGGTTAGAGAACAGCACAATATTATTATTCCCCGGGAATAAACCTGCCGCCACGAGTAGGCCAGGATTCCAAGAGCATTTATTCAGTAACCACTACAACCTGAAACAAAGTTACTGACCAAAGGGAAATTTAGACACAACTGACTCTTGGGAGAAAAAACTCTTATCATCTAGTTCTAGGTCTCTAGAACCAAGTATTCTTTAGATTAAAGGACCCGAAGAAAGATAATAACACTTAAGAGTAATTCTAACACTAATTTTATCTACTTATAAGAAATTAAAATACAGGAGTCATAAAACCAAGGATTCAATCTTGAACGGATCAGCAGAGTAGCAGTTAGGATGCTTCACTTTGTCTTGTTCCAAAATTAAGCTCCAGAAATTAAGTGGCAGTCAAGAATTCAGTAGAGAAAGAGAAATCTAATTACTGTGTTCAAAAAAAGAGGACAATATTAAGTAAAAGTATTTGGAATTATGGTCAGTCAAGGAATTCAGTGTGACTTCCAGGATTGGTGTAGGGGTAAAAGGGTGGGAATGCATAATTTCTAACCAGTTTGACAACTAGCTCACCTCTGAAGCTGTGATTTAGTATCTGAATGTCAGGAATTATTTTGAATACTGAGTTAAGCTTGCAGAAGGTAGCCACCTAAAAAACACAATGGAAACTACTTCCATAGCTGGCATTTCAGTATGCCATGGAGTAAACAAGCTGTCTTTCATTCCACTTTTGGAAATAGCCTAGGCACAGAGTTCAATCATGCTGCCTAGAAGCTGAAATTCAGATATGCCTGGATTTGAAGGTTTCGTTCAGAACTAACTCTTCTCACAAAACCAGAGATTATATAGAAATAAATTTTGGAAATCAAATGACAATCAAGGTAAAATATAAAGGGCGTGCAGGCAGTTTCATTTCACTGAGAGAAGGAAGGGACATCTTGCTTAATAGTGTTTCCGTTTTCCCCTTACCTTAGGAGTCTTAGCCTAGAGGCTCAATGCCCAATTCATTATATTTCCACTTTATTGTTATGGCCTGATATCTTTGACCATTAGAAAACATTTATCATTATGAATTGTGAAGTGATGCAAAATGAAGCAATGATCCATTTCCAATTTGATAACCAGGATGGCTGGGAGAAATAATGATTATCAGACTGCTGTTCAAATGCCTGAGTCTTTAATGATGAAAGGAGTATGTTATTCTATTTAACTGAGCTATCCAGCCCTCTTTTTAGGTAGTTAGGGATGAGCACTCAATAGTGTATTGGATTCACTTATAAATTGTAAAGCAGTCAAAACATGAAATTGCTACTTAAACCCCACTGTTCATAATACACTCTTATCTCCCTGCTTTTCTTTGAGAAACAGGACAAAAGCACAAGTGCATTTTTTCGGTGCTTTGTTACTTAAATTTTTTTATAAAACTGAAATGTGGCTGTCAGAGTTCATTTTTCCAAACAGAGAAAAGCAGAGGAAATACCCTTCTCCAAACATGCATTCAAATTCTGACACACCTCCTTGAACTGAAAATATTGTGAAGAAACCGCTCATTTCCTTATATACTGTAGGTTGGTTTTTTTTTTTTTTTTAATGTGAGCTTTCCCTCATCCTCACCTATTTCTTCTTTCACCCTCCCAAACTGGAAACCAGATCCCTTTATAAAAACAACTAAAACTGTTATGGAAGTATTTTAATTACCTTAAAGACTCTGGTTTTATTATAATGGACAATGAGAACAAACTGTGACATAAGCATTCCCTTTCCATACTCTTTATGTATGTACAAGTGTAGCTTATTTTCCCTACACTTATTCTAATTAAGCCTTCTCGGAATCCCAGGCTCCTAATCATTCTTTTCCTGTCCAAGTTTTCTAAGCAGAACACTTCATTCAAGTGTCTCAGTTTTTGTAATTTTTATTCCTTTTTAACATGAGCAATACTGGATTCTAAATGTATAAAGCTACATGAAGGCATAAACATAATATTTCTGTCATTTGCACCTTTCATCTGCATTTCATTTAAAGCTATGGAGCATTAGTATTTGCATTAGTTTTCAATGAATATAAAGCTATTGCTGAGAGAGCAGGATTTCTGGCAACTCATCAGGACATTATTTTCTCAATAACCAAACAGATTCTACTTAGGGAACTATCTTTTAACATTTATCAGTATACTAGAGGTTTTCCCTCTCCACATTTTTCTTTTAAGACCACACTGCACCAATTATCATTTATGACATATTTCCTTAGAGCGTGAAGCTCTACTGAAATCCAAGTGACATGGTAAAGAGTGAACAAAGAAAATTCCAAAGTTCAGGATGCCTTACACTGGTATCTATACCTTTTAGAGGGTACCATCCTGCAGGAAGGGTGTCACTGGCAATTGTGCTTGTAAAATAAGAAATGTGGTGACTGCAGTGTGCCTATAGAGAGGCATGTACATACTTTTGTGTTTGTTTATAGTATTGCACAATACATCAAAGAAGAATGGTATGTCTTTGTCAAGGATACACCACAGCTCATCCTTTCTCTTCACAAGGCTCAAACATGTTCTATATCAGCTGACAGCATGTACAGTCAGGCTAATGATAGGACTTCTAGAACCACCAAGGAATTCAAACAGTACTGCCTAGCCTACAGACTACCACATGGTTACCATAGACAGAATTCCTGGTAAAATAAATCACAATTTGATTCATTGATGTCTGACAGGGAACGATAACCGGGATAATCTAAAGGAAACCTTTCTGAAATAAAACAGATCAAAGAAACTGGTGAAAACAGTTTTCCCTCTGGATACAGTACTATTTTCTGATGTCAAGGGCATCATATACTAAGTTTAGACTAGTCTTAACTTGGGAAAACAATGTATGAGAAAGATATCAAACTGAAAGAGTCAGAAAAATTACTTCAGAAAATGCTTTTTCCACATACTTAAATACTGAGATGCAGATACTGCAGTATTTGCGTACTTGATTATAAAGTTAATTCTAAGTTAGAGATTGTTTTCATATTTCACCCTCCTACTTCCTCAAAAAACACCCACATTTTAATAACCATGCTCATAGCCATGATGCTTTAAGAGTATTTCACCCAATACGAAATTTCTGTCAAGTCACGGGTGCTGTTCGGGACAGATTGCCTTTGAAACATTAAGGCTAATAAGTGCCTCCAGGGGTGGTGACTCAAACACTTCCCTGGGCAGCCTGTTCCAATGCATTACAACCCTTTCTGTAAAAAATTTTTTTCTTGATATCCAAACTGGTCAGGCCGATCGTACTTCAGCAACATGCCCTTCCTTGTAGGAGTGGAGGTGGCTGCCGTTCCTCCGGGCTCCACCCCACACCTTTGCAGCTGCTACTCCCAGCGGGTTTTCCAGCTCAGGAAACATCCCCACAGGCTGTGATCCCCTGCTCTGTTACAGAACAGGCCAGCAGCAGAGCAGTTCCACTTGGCAAGTGAAGGTATTACCAAAGGATCTTCCTGAACCAGCAATTATTTAGGCATCTTCTAGTTTTTAATGTAAGTTCCCATGATAATATATTAATGCATGTGCAATGAGAGTATAATCTGCTTGACTGAAAAAAATCCCAAAATAATTTTCAAACTCAAATTATTGAGGCAACTTGAAAATAAAAAGGTCAACTTTTTAATTTAAGCTTCTGTATGTGATATGTCTTCCTCATTTCTGGGGGATATAACTACCCACCCCCTGATATCTTTGATTATTATCTGTAATTTTTTGCTTCAGTGAAGTGCCAGACATTTCATGAAATAGATTATCTTAAGCAAATTGTATCACAGCCACCTTTGCTTACTAGAAGACAGCAGTCACCATAACAAGGGTCTCTAATCTTCATATGCCTCCAGTGACTGCCTTAATAGGTAAGAGGGCTACACTGTCCAAGCAGGCAGACAGCAAGGCCACTATCCGAACCAGTTCTCTCAGTCATTACAATCAATGTAGATGCTTTACTGGCTGGCAAAGAAAGTCAACTTTCATGGCAGAGAGAAAAAATATTGGACTGTTTTCACTTCATGTTATTTTTCCCTGATTTTAGTTTGTAAGCTCCTTAGATCAGGTTTTGTAGCTTTAATACCACACATTACACAGAATTATAGTCTGACATCCAAATGTTAATAAAACAACAATTGACCCTGTTGACATCTACAAATTCTGACCTATCAATGCCTGTCAACATCAGTCAGTACTAACAGCGTACTTGGCATAAGAAATATTTTACATTTTTTTTCCACAGGTTGAAAAATATTGCTTTTCCCTTCCTCTTCTGTTTTACAGCTCTAGGTTCCCTCAACCTATTTACATCTAATTTTGGAAAGGATCTACAAGGATTTCTTCCAGGATTTCTGAACCTCCTTATTCCCTAAGGTAAGTTTCACCCCATTTTACATTGAAGTAAACCTGTATGAGCTGTTTTATATTGAGGTCTCATGCAGCCACATATCTCTATGGCAATACTTACAAACAGAAAGCAGATTCTTCTCAATAAGTAAAGGTGACAGTTTTAGCAAATGACTAAAATCTAGCAAGCTACAGTACCAACCTTGCTGGATTAAAACCAGAATGAATTAAGAGTAATGAAGGTGCCAGTCAGAGTTTAGATGGTCTCGCTGTCTGTAAACTTTCTGCAGGTCTAATCCAATTCTTTAAATAGTCTATCATTCCCTTCATCCCTAAAATACAGTAGGGAATTCCTCACCAGGTTGGAAAATCAGCCTGAGGCTTTTCTCTGTGAAGAGCACAATGATTTTGAAAATGACCAGACAGCACTTCAATCAAAAGAAATTCTTCAAAAGTCAGGCTACTAGATATGGTTGATAACCCTCTTATACTTCAATAGAAGAAAAATTTTGTTATGAATATTTCAGGCAAAAATGTGCAATTATTCCTGGAGGTGGTTTTGCATAAGTTTTATATTTAAGAAAAAAATAACTTTAGAGGAGCATCAGAAAAACAGAGCTGTTTCAAGTGCATGGTTTTTATAGGATAATGTATTCCTACTGCACTTTACACTATATTTATTGTACTTTCTGGATGTGTAGAAAAGTTTATATTTTTTCCATTAAATACATTCTCCGTCAGTGACAAAGTGCTAGGAATGGAGAATGAATTTTTCATGAGAAAACACTGCTGAGGCTATGACAGGGTCAAACTCTTCCCCTTGAGCTCTGCCAATGTACCTTGATGTTTTCCTCGAAGCTCTACCCCTTGGAGTCAAATTGTGGTGAAATATTCAAACTGTTCCTCAAATGTTCTTCCCTGATGAATGTTGAGAAAGTTCTAGTTATATCTGCAGGAACAGAACCAAACATCTCTAAATGCCATACAATAGCTATAATTGTTGTTTTGTTTTTTTTTTACTGAG
>VWZG01007529.1:103282-134451 GCA_013396735.1 Grallaria varia
ATCCACTATCCCAATAAGCATTTAATTTTCTTAAAAAGATCTAATGGAAAAAAATCATAAACCTTCTATCTAAATTGGCAGGGATTTTTCAGTGTCAGAGATCCATAGTAGATATTTAGATATGTCAGAAACAAAGGCTGTTGGTTAGTTTACGGGGGCGGGTTTCCCCTCTAATATATATTTAAAAAATAGATTTGAAATCAAGCTTGCCTTCTAGAAGGAACTATTCAAGATTTATATTACTTACTACAGACACTTCAATTACTAAAGACTATCTGATGACTTCTAAGAGATGAATGAGGGACTTTAGACCAGTTCATAGCATTCAAATACATTCCCCACTAGTTATTTCAGCACTGAGCCCAAGGACTCCTCTGACCTGGAGTACCAATTCCTTTCCAGGTCAGCACAAAACACGTCAGTGTGGCATAGGTAAAGGAAATTTTCCAGCTATGTTTCTGACCAATCTGTTGCTGCTCAAAGCTTAGAATGAGGTTTCCACTCTCATCTTGCTTAGTCTGTCAGCCTCTTAAAATCTTTTTCTACAAAATTTTGCATTCTTCTTTCTCTGAGCAACCTAGTCTAGTGGAAGGTGTCCCTGCTTGTGGAAGGTGGGGTGGAAGTAGATGATTTTTAAGGTCACTTCCAACCCAGGAGATTCTATGATTATATGACAGCAGGCCACTGTGTGTAGGCATCACACCTAATACACAGACCAACACTTCTCCATGGACATCCCCTTGTTGCAGGAGAGAAGCTAGAGTGCCTTTATGAGGTCGTGAGCTATGCTGGCAGTGGTTGTGCCTCCGGTAGGGTCTCCCATGCTAGTCAGGTCTCAGCTGAAGGGTCAGACAAAGTGTGTCCATGGGCAGGATGGGCTCGCCAGCCTCCCAGCAACCATCCTAGGAGAAGGACAGCTCTAACTCCAAACCCAGGCAGATGGAGCTCCCTTAGCCCTGTAAGGCCATCCATCTAAGAGAAGGATACTCTAACTAAACCTACATCCTGAGGACTTCACTGCCACCATCCAGGCTTGCTAGGCCCTGGCAGATGAACCCTAGGACTAAAGGGTGGGGCCAGTTCCACACACGCTATGCCTCACCTAAAAAACCCACTACGCAGGCTTGAAGAAGCAGGCTCGACACAGAGCAACAGCAATCCGTGCTTTCTCTGTTTGTCAGCACAAGCAATTACATTTGTAGTATAAAACGTCCATGCTAAGAACAAACTGATTTTTTAGTTGGCTATTTTGTAAAGGGGATATGTAAATGGTTCCTTTAGACATTTATGGGAGACAGATTAAAAAATTAAAAAATTTCTTGTACCTGATAAAAATAATTGTAGGCCATAATCTTGTTTCTAAAATAACAAGAGGTTGGGCTTTACATAAGCAAAATGTTTAGTTTTGGTTTTTTAAACCTTTTCAGTTTACATTGCCACTCACTCTGCTCAAGTAAGCACTGAGCTGTAAGACGTGGCACTACTAAATTATTTTTTTCTGCCTGCTTGCAGGCCTTCATAAATACCTAGCTATGTAAACTGTATATCAAATGAAACTTCAGCTTTTAAACCCAGTGGCCAAGTAACTTTAACCCTGCCACAGTGTTTTCATTATGGCCTTTCCTTTATTCCTAATTATGCTATATGCTAGAGATATGCTGATAAGCAGCACATCTATTAACAAGCTCAGAAACTGAAACTCTGATACAGACCCAAATTTTTCTTTGCTAAGCTACTTTTATAGGTAGAAAAAATATATAATTCAATATAAAGTAAAATTTCCAGTTACGTTTTTAACACTCCAGTGTTACATAATCAAGTTTGAAAACAAATCAGACTGGTAACTTCCTACTAAATCTGTTCCTGTCTATACTGGGTCTGGCTGAGATGGGGTTCATTTTCCCCATATCAGCCCCCACAGTGCTGTGCTGTGTATGGGTAGCTAGAAAGGTGTTGATAACGCCCCAGTGTTTCGGCTATTGCTGAGCAGCGCTGGCACAGCAGCAGTGCTGTCTCTCCAACATTCTGCCCCCCTTCAATAGGCTGGGGATGGGCAAGATCTTGGGAGGGAACACAACTAGGACAGCTGAGCCACATTGTCCAAGGGGAGATTCTACACCATATGGCATCACCTCAGACACAAAAACAAAGAAAACAAGGAAGAAGGGAGGGCACATTTTAGTTACAACACTTGCCTTCCAGAGCAACCACCACACGTTCTGAAGCTCTGCTTCTTGGAAAGTGGCCAGGCATCCCCTGCTGACAGGAATTAGTGAAAAAAAAAAATCTTTTTGTTTTTTGGTTTTGCTTATGCATGCACAATTCTGCTTTAGTAAACTGTCTTAATGCAACCTAAGAGCTGTCTGTCTTATTGTCTCTTCCCTGTCCAACAGAAGAAGAGGAGCAATAAGAGTGGCTTCATGGGCACATGGCACTCACCCACCATGCTGGATTCACTGTTTAAAGGGGAAGTAGCTAAAAATCCAATTGTAAGTTGGGCTTTATCAGTTTATGAAATATCAGTAACACCATCTTAAATATGCATTTTGTCTCCTTCCTACAGCAAGTGTTTTGCGTATCTTGCTCATGATTTACCTGATAGAAAGCCCACACCACACTCAAATTGGTGGCTTACTGTCCTTTCTATTTCAAAGTATTAAACTCTCTTCTTTCTCACCAAAATGGGCAAAATTCAAGGGTCATGTGTATACTGTTACTTGTGTTGAGTGGTATTTTTTTTGCTCAAGTAGTTTCATTTATTAAACAAGAAAAACAGCATTATTATTTGTAACATTTTCTTATTCGCAATTTTTTTTTTCCCAAAACTCTTGAAGGATAAATCAACAGCAATGCATAAATCACAAGACTGTATATAAAGGTAAATAACACAACATGGACAAAGACTGAGAAAAGACACTAAAATAACTCACGATATTCGCAAGATGGCTTAGAATCATCATAATCCTGATAAGGTCTTGTGACCCCTCACCTCTCCCTGACTGAAAGCAGCCACTCAGGCAACAAGCCTAGTTTGCTTGACTGCAGCCTTCCCTACATGTTTCACATTGTCTTTCCAGCTCTGGTGGCAGATCCTAAAACTGTCCCATCAAAGTCCATCCTGTGAGTACAATAACAATGAAAGGGTCATGAAAATAATTTTCATAACCATCTGTTATTTTATCACTAACAGTGCATTACAAAGTGCACAAAAATGACCATTTTTTTCCCCTACTTGTGGAGTTGTTAGGAAGCACTTAACCATTCTGGCTCAGTACTATCATTTCAGTATCTATTTTCTCTCTTGTGCCTTTTCCTATTCTTTTGCTTCTAGCTTCAGTCCCAGAAAAAGCAAACTTCTTTCAGACTTCCCAGAGCCAAGTGAAAGGCTTTCTTAGCTTCATAGCCTTCCAGCCAGTGAAGACAAGTGGTATTGTCTTGTTTGTCATACATCTATTCAAATTTTGGAGTTATCAAGTAATGAGGCAAACCATAAAAAACAGAGGAGGGGAAATAACGCAGGGGAGGAAAAAAAAAATAGAAATAGGAAAACTATTAATAGCTATCTTCTAGGTGCCAGAACATTTTTTTGGTTCAATTAACTTCAGCAGAACTTTTGAAAATTCAGCACTTTAAAAAGCCAATGAAACATTTAGTGGTAATTGAAAACTTATCTACCTCTGTGTGAACAACACAGATGGATTCGTAATCAGTTCCTAAACTCAATCTTTTTAAAGTTTTTGTAAATTTATGTAAGGAAAGGAAGCTTTCTATAAAGAAATGTAAGGACATACCAAGTAATTTTGATTATGTTTCTGTCTGTGCTGTGGACCAAGTGCACAACCCCTTGCAAAGTCCATAAACATAAATTTTTAAAGTTTTGGCATAAGAATACACAGCAGCTCCATTTGCACACAAGTTATGGTGCTCAAGATTTCTGAATCCTTGACTCTCATTTGCTCTTAATAAGATCTGACATAGTCCAGCAATAAATGCCAGAGGAAAGTTTTCATGTAGAAGAGGGAAAAATGAAGGATAAAACTATTGTATTTTTAGGAGACAATTCTCCAAGATCTAGGTGTATATTCACCTAATGTGAACAAAGTTCATACTAAGCAAAGACGAAACTAAAAAGAGAAAAACAGTGAAAAGAAAGTAAATACGATGATTTTGGGAAGTAAGCTAATTGCAGAAGTTGGATAGATTAACGTCTGTCATTAATACACAAATGCCACATAAAGAAAAGTGAATTCCTTCCATCAGAGTGATGTGGGTGTAAATGAAATCATTCAGTAAGCCTGTACAGCACAAGCTGCAGCAATTATAAATACCAACTGTAAATAAATAAGGGTTTTCCTATTTGTTTCATGATAATTATAGGTAATCAACCTAATATAGAGGTTGGCAGCATTAAGAAATTTGATAAACTATGGTAGGCATGGTCTATATGATGGAAGGACAACCTGAAATGTCAGAAGCCAGTGTGCTACATAGTGCTGCAATCGACACCACTGTGAGGTACCATGTTCACTGCTCTTATAAGTAATGTTCACAGATGCAATTCCTCTGTCTTCAGCTCGATTTGTAAAGAAATTCTGACATGAAAATTTAATTTTTTTAAGTACTTTCCACAACCAAAACAGGCTTCTTCCTTGCCCTTCTTTTTTGGTTCTCAGCATCACCCTGTATGCTAGAGCTTTGCTGGTAAGCAACACGTCTATTAAAAACAAGTCTTGGAGGGGGAAAAAAGTTAAACTGAATTCAATTTATAAATATTCAATTCAAAACTCAAATTAATATTTTGAGATAAACAAGGAACATTTCAAATACTGATTATCTTCTTTACAAAAGACGCTTTCAGACGCCATAATATTTTCCATTAAATCATGTATTTCATTCATTCATTCATTATGTGGAGGGTTTTTTAAGTACTGAAGTTATGAATAGTTAAATTGAGTAGTTAAAAATATTTTAAAGAATGAATTGACACTACATGTTTCATTTCAGGAGTGAGGGAGGAACTGTTTTGTCTGATCCTGAAACAATCTTTTTTCTTTCCATTATTTTTCAGTTCTGTGTTCAAACTGAATGTATTTCATTCTTCCTGTTCTATATTGTGCTTATCTGAGTTTTCAAACTGCAGCAGGGGGAGCTACCCAGAGAGTATTTATTTGAGCAAGCTATTAGGCAAAGAGAAGAAAACAGCAAAAAGCTGAAATAACACCAGACACAACAGAATGATGTTCTGTTATTCCTGACCAGGAAAATTAAAATTTTATATCAATATTTTTTTAATGTAGTGATTATCGCTCTCAGATAACAATGGGAATGATGCACCTAAACAAACTTTAAAATCTACTCTGTTGTATGTAAACATAGTAGCAGATACCCTTTACTACAGTCATCAGATTTCCTGGTCAGGAAGTGAGTGGTTCTGCCACATTTCTCATGCAGATTTCCTGTACAAAAGAGTTTTAACAAGCTTCACATGTCTTCAGTGCACTGAAATCACTGCATACACATGGCAAACTTGCATACATACACAATCAAATTATTTTCAGAAAGAGTAGCAGACTATTATATAAGAAACCTGGGCACTTGGTAGTGTTGCTAATGAATTGCACCTTTAGTAGGATTTATTAAAAGTAATCCAGAGTGACTGTGGTACACACATTCTACAGAACCAGTTAATTAGAACCAAAGTCATACTATTTGGTTGTTTTCATTATTGAATATAATACCAAGAGCAAATCAAGTTAAAGGACTGCTTGAAAGAAAGGCTGGAGTGGTTCATAGTCCTGACACACAATAAAGCCTCTATATGGTCAGGTCAGCTGAAGAATATTAAAAATGCTAAAGCCAGGCAAAAAGGACTATGAAACCAAATTTTGAGCTGTGCACTTAATGTAAAAAAAGAAAGAAAGGGAATGTGAGTTTTATATAAGAGAAAAAAAAAAAAAAGATAAAAATTTGTAAATTATATAAGGCTAAAGACCAATCTTATTTCCAAAAACTGGTATTAGCATAACACACTAGGTTGAAACTGCAATCTGAGAATAAAACTTCAGAAAGTACCTGTTGAAAAAAGACAGAATAAGCCATCAACAAAGCAACAGGAATCTGCCAAACAGAGAAAGTCACACAGTTCCAACTGTAATTTACACAGAATAGATTACAATCTATCATGACAGAGAATTCAAAATTATGCAAGAAAAAGACCTAGACAGAAAATTGGTGAAGCCCAGAAGTCAAAGTCCACACAAACAGCACATGGAACTACACATGCTGTGGCAATGTCAACAAAACCCAAGCTTTTCTGTACAAAGCAGACAACCCACTCACCTTGTGCTTGAAAAACATTACTCCCACCCCCATCACTTAGACATAAGAGCCCTAAGCCAGCATGTGTCATCAAACCTCTTCTCATTGATCTTCCAAGGAATATCTACCTCCTCCTCTAAATCTGTTTTCTCATCTTTATCTCAGTATTGCCGACAGTCACATATAAAAATATATCTTATCTACTTCATAAGTCTGTCATTTTACGGTAAATATGCTGTGCTTAATTTTCTCTTGAATTACATCTTTTCAGTAATTTCTACTAACACAAATCTCCACAAAAGGGATTTTTTTCGCATTGTTTGTCTTGAGAGTTAACTTCACAGCCACCAATAGCCTGTCAGCCAAATACACAAGACATTGCTTACTGTGTTCATGATTAAGACTATGAAACTGAGATCCATTTTGTAATAGATCATTAGCATGTTTGACACCTTTATAAATAAAGTGAGACCTCAGCTCCAGTGTATGTTCAAAAAAATTGGTCATAGAAACCAATCAGCTTGACAGAGCAGGAAGAAATTCATGGTTTGAAAAACACTGCACTACAGCTTAGTAATGACCACATTTTTAAGAAAAAAACCTCAACCATGCTGTATAGCTATCCCACAGAAAGGTGATATAAAACTTCGGGAACGAGGTAAATGTGGCAAGAGCTCTCCCCCTCCAGCAAGGATACAAGACATCACTGAATGCCCTCTGGACATGGTGAAAAGTCCTTTTCTGGGGCTCTCCACAGATACTTTATCTACTTAACCCTACAAGAGATGAAGGTCTTAAAGTGAAACATTTTTCCTTAAAATTTCTTCATATGAAAATGTTGTTTAAAAAAATTCTAGCGGTCTGTGCCTTTTCAAGGCGTTTTCCCATATGATAAAACAACCTTGTAGTCTCACAGGACAGAGCAAAATGTCCTAAAATCCATAATATTCTTCTACGCAACAATCTACTGAACAGGGCACACATTCTTGTGATGTTTTTGAACTTCTCTTAAGTATCCCTTGTCCCCAACTCCGAAACAGCTTTAATTCATAAGAATACTTAAGCTAATATGAAACACTCCCTTTCCTCTTTATTTCAATTTCTTTACTTGAAAAATAAAAATTAAAAAAAAAAAAAAAAAAAATGCTGATAATATCCTGGCAAAAGTATCACATTCTCCTGTGATACTTTAGTTTCTGACTATATACACTAGGGAAAATTGAAATTATAGATATAAATTTTTATAAATCAGTCCAAATCATGTTAAAAAATAAAACTCCAAACAAACAAAAGCATATCATAAATTCATATATATACAGTTCATGTAAAGTTATTCTCAAAACCCATCTGTAATTAAAATTCTTCAAAACAGTCTAATGTCTCCCAGAGGACTTTTCTAATGAAAAAATAAGAGGTACTAATAAAGAAACTTTGAAAATGTTTTACCTCTTTGAGAGATAAACCAATCTTCCCACATGCCAGAATCAAAACCTGACATACATCATCTCTGATTGTATTCAGTTTTCCTGCCTTATCACTCCCAGATGAACTAAATTTTAAGTCACAGAAATCACTATTTCCCCACTTTTCCTACTACTACTCTATTGTTCTGGCCCTAGTCTAGCTGCTCATATTTTAGTAAAAGTAAATGCTACTGTCATTTTCCAGGTTGAGATCATCTACTCCTACCCTTCCTAAAGTCCATTAGAAAACCACAGATATACTAACTCGGTTTGAAAAGTTGACTTCTAAACCAAAACTGAGGAAAGGCAGCAAATTTCCTAGTTGGTACTAAGACCTTAAGAAGGAACACATTGTTTGGGGTTTTTTTCTAGACTTGAAACAATTCAGTAACTGAGATTCTGATACTCTCAAAGAGGACAACATGTCTGTGGGCAAGTCCCTTGACCACAAAAAGCACACCTGGTTTAGCAGGGAAAACACAAGATCCCTGGTACTAAAACCCATTGTATGATATACAAGTGTATGTCATATATTAAGTGTGATATATATGTGACACCAGTGGCATTTTTTTTTACAGTACAAACAATATTATGATCATTCAACCTATTCAAGATCAACCAAATGCAAAGAGAGACGCAAACGCTTAGTAACAGACTTTACAGGCAATTGTCCTTAGATGTTTGCAGTGCATAGCCTATGATAAAACTCATTAATTCCATTCAGTGAACACATGCACTGTGAAACAAGGACACACCAATGTCAGAAAATCCCCAAGAAAAAGACTGTTAAAATGCAGTTTCTAACACACTTTTCTAAGTAAATAGCTAGCAGAAGATAAGTCTCTGAAGGGAGGAGCACTGTGATAAAACTCAGAGAAATGTGACATTTGAATGTCCTCTCAAAGTTCATTCAGACTATGCAAACCACTTCTATTTAAACTGGTTGTTCCAAAGTGAACCACACCACAGACAAGGTGTCTAGCAAACAAGACCTTCCATTTTCTTTGCCTACAATTAATTAGATTTTAGTAGCAAATGAGTTAGAGAGAGCTTTCAAATTTCAGAGGATTTGGACTAATCACGGAGTTCTGAAGGAAAGATTTGAAAGAAAAAGGAAAACTTNAGAGTACTCACCATAAGCCCAGGACTTGTCAGTTTCCCAGGCTCTGCCAGTAAGGAGGTGTGCAAGAAAAACTGGGAGAGAGCATAGTCAGGACAACAACTAATTTGACCTATCCAAGTGGATATTCNACCACACCACAGACAAGGTGTCTAGCAAACAAGACCTTCCATTTTCTTTGCCTACAATTAATTAGATTTTAGTAGCAAATGAGTTAGAGAGAGCTTTCAAATTTCAGAGGATTTGGACTAATCACGGAGTTCTGAAGGAAAGATTTGAAAGAAAAAGGAAAACTTTTCTCTTAAAAGATTCATGGGCTGGGTTTTTTTCCCAAATAAAAATCTAGTTTAGAGTGTAGGTCTATAAGCAGTTGCATTGCTCAGCTGAATATAATAACCTGTACTGATAGGTAAAGAGAATTCAGAGCTCGAGGCATGTCAGGATTACACATTAGTACCAGTAAACTATTGTGAGCCAAAAATAACTCTTCTAACTGAACACAGACTCTGAGAGCAATAAATTCTGCCCGACTCATTTTTACCTGTAGCGCCACCCAAAACAGAACTGTGAATTTTTTATATTTTTTTTTTNTTAGGGGACTTGGCTGACCGCTGCTCAGGGACAAGCTGGGCATCTGTCAGGGGGTGGTGAGTAACTGTGTTATGATTCACTTCTCTTTCTTGGGTTTCATTTCACTCTTTTTGTTGCCTCTCTTTCCATGATTAGTATTAATATTATTCTATTATATTCTAATTATTAAAATGGTTCTTATCCCATGAGTTCTTATCCTTTTAGAAATTCTCCTCCCTACACCGCTGCAGGGTTTGGGGTCAGCAAGCAGGCAACAAATGAAGGTTTAATCAGTTGACGAAGGCCCACCCAACATGGCTGAATATAATGTTAAGACAGACATACACACAGGGATTCAACTAAATATATTAGAATTTATTTACTAGAAATGCAATGTTTCTTTTTTGCCTGTTTTAGAAATATTATGATAGAATCATAGAAAGGTTTTGGTTGGAATTAACCTTTAATGATCATCTAGTCCAATCCTCTGGAAATCCAGTAGCAAGAAATCTTTGGTACTGTCTTTGTCTAAAGAGAGAACACCATGGTCAGTACAATGTCTTAAACAGCATTATGGAAAACAAACCCAGGAAAAAGTATTTACTGTGTCTTCATTTCTTGAGTTGTTTCTTTTTCAAAAGGTTGAAGCTGGATTTATACGCATCATTTAACTTTCACAAAACTTGTTTCCAGTTTGTTAGGATAAACCACAAGCAGCCAGAACACACAATAATGAGGCCTTTCCAATGACAGACAGCTAAAAATTAGTTAATAGAAAATCAGTTAAGTGAACCATTATTCAATTTGTCTTATTTTTCATTAAGCTAAGACAGAATATACAGAGAAGCAGCTTTTTTTTCTTCCTATTAATATGAATAGTGGTACAATATTTAACTCTTCATTAGCCCAGTACTGTATGTGTGTAATATGGTCTATGGCATAAATCAGATTTTCCACACTAAATGCTTATGGTTTCGTTTTGGGTTTTTTTTAAGCAAAAAAGATGGGATTTTTGGTGGAAAAATTCTAGACAGCAGCTTTAATACCAGAAAAAAAAAATTAACCTTAAATTATGCTCTGAAATCTATAATTAAGGTACCTAAAAAACACTTGAGTTTCATAATAATGAGGGGTATTAAGTCTACTATAGTACTATAGTAGCTATTAAGAAGTTCCAAATGCTAAGTCAAGTACATACCGATCCAAAAAATGCAACAATTTAAAAATCTTTGTCATACTGCAATACCATTAATTATCACCCACTTGCACAGATAGTCTTCATTAAACTAGAAAACAGATTAACCATACTTGTCCAACATTAGTCATCTGTGCAACAGAAAACAAATACAAAGCTCATGTTAGCAACTGAACACACAGAAGAACACCGTCTACCTAGATGTATGGCCAACTGTCAATGCCCATCTTCACTGAAAATGTAAGAAAAAAATAACAGTTTAAGATGATATCAACTACAATTCCATTCATTCCACACACAGGCTTGAGGGTGGGGGGAATAGGTTTTTTACTCTACAGTGAAATTTCAAAGAGGGAACAGACCTTACCAATTATTAATTAGGTAGTGTAAAAGTCGTCTAGATGAAACAAACATTATTCACATCACCACCCTAAATTTCAAGTTTCAGAATAATAATACCTAAGAGGTATTTATTTTTATTAATGAGAACTTTCTAACAGGCAAGATGGACAGAAACTGAAGCCCAGGCTGGCAGACATCCAGTAATCCAGATAGGTGCCCAGTCACCAAATTGGTCAAAGGGCTGTTCTTTTACCTCAATATTTTGAGATATTGCTGGCACTGAAAATAGTCTTAAATGGTGGTGAGGGCAAAGTTTTTGAGATTTTTGTTTTTCATTATTACATCTCAACATTTTCATCTAAGCAGAATTAAAATGTACTATACGATGCTGTTTTTCCAGCTACATACTTGTCCTATATAAAAAAAAAAATTGAGTAAGTCATTAATATTACTGGAATGAAAACATTTTAAAGCCTTAGCCTCCCTTCTGTTTCCTTTTTCATGCAGGTCTAACCCTTCCTGCCTTCTTTCCAAGACACCATCAACAAGTTTTGCTATGAGTTCATCATATTCCCAGCACAGCCCTCTTCAAGTAGCCTGCATCTCTCTACTGCACTGCCAGCAAGGGGATATAGTACTCCATAAGCCCTCATTCTCATCACTGCCAGATAAAGCCAAATCACCCTGTAATTCATCCATAAACAGCAACAGATTTAACTATCCTGTGACAGCAAAATATGTCTTGTTTATCTACAGGATCCTGTCTCCTGTAACTCTGAATGCTTCTAAATGCTGTACTGCCTAAATAATTATATATTTTGCACCTATGCATGTTTTTTCCTTCACTCGTAGCACTTTTAATTTATCTTCAAAGGACTTTGTATGGTTGCTTTTTAGGTTATTTCTCCCCATAAATGTCACAAAAATGCTAAATTCAAATACTGTCTCCCCAGACATTCCTCCCGAGATGATGTCATATACAAATATACTTACTATTACTTCACACACTTCTTTCTTAATGAAAATACCACATCAAAGGAATAAGAAATCCTTCTGCTTTTTTAATCACCAGTAATACATTTTTCACCACCATGTTGACTAGGCACGAAGGACACAGATTAGTATCTTGCTGTGCTAAATACTATGCAACAAACCAGTAGCCCTTGGAATAAAGCATTTTTAAGCATTATACACCAACATAAACAGATACAGATTGACAACAACAACAAAAAAATACATATTTGAAAGTAAATTTAATTTTTTTTGTATTTCAGCACATCACTAGTCTGAGATAACAGAATTCACACATACAGAACAGAAACCCAAAAGAATCCATTGTGTGAATTTGCAGCGCATGTGTTGCTACTCTGCATTGGCCTACATCCTTTCTGTGGAAAACCTTCTAAGGAAATCTGTCTTATATTTGTAAATGGAGAATTCAGGTGGGAGACTGAGACCAGGCAGTTATTTAACAGAAATAAAAACACATTTGTGTGATGGAAGGCACAAGTACGCTAACACAGATCCACTGAGTCTGTGAGGCACATCACACTAATGGACAGATACTGCATAATGTGCTATCCTGTAAGTGGGCTACATAGCTATTGCCTGGCCAGTTCAAACTTGCCATAGTAATGCTGTTGTTCATGACATGTGAAATACTTGAGAAAAGTTTGTGCACATGGTGACGATGGTGTTTATATATACACCCAAGTAATATTTCAACTGCCAACACAGAAACTACTGCTGTAGGGAGGAGTACCATAAATCAGCTTCAGAACTGTGAGAAATGATTCAGAGTACCTGAGTGTACATATTTTCAGCTATGTACAAGACTGGTACAAAACAGGAGGTTTCATACATTCAAAAGAGAATTTACTTCACCTCTTAGGCTTACAGTGTATGATGGAAAGAAAGTTTTTTTTCCCTTTGTGGGGAAAAACAACGCACAAAACTCTTCCTATTACAAGTTTCATTGCTATTTGACAATTAAAGCCTATGATCACTATGCTTAACATTATGGATTGGGGTTTTATTTTTTGGGGTTTTGTTTGACAGGGGTTTGGGGTTTTTTGGTGATTGTGTTGTTGTTTGTTTATTGGTTTTTTTCTGTTGGTTTGTGGCACTGTGGTTTTTGGGTTTTTTACTTGCTTTTTAAGTATTCCCAGTGATGACTCAATAAGAAGAACACAAACACCCAAGAGCACAGGATGGTTGAGGCTGGAAATCACCTCTGGCAATCATCTAAATTAAACTGCCCTGTTCAAGAGACGGCCACATAGAGCAAGTTGTCCAGGACCACGTCAAAGTGGTTTCTACTACAACCTCTCTGGGCAACATGGTGGGGAATCAACCACCTCCCAGTTAAAAGCTTTTTCTTTTGCAAAACTAGAAATTCCAGGTTTTCAAATGTGTGTCTATTTCCTCTTGTTCTTCCACGGAACACCACCTGCAAGAGTCTGATTCATCTCCTTTGTTCCCCTCCATCAAGTTATTTGCACATATTAGTAGGATACCACTGTTAAGGAACTGTTAAGAAATGTGAGGATTTTGTAACCGAGTGCAGGAGTGAATTGCAGGAAAAGTACAGCTCAACAGGCTTATTTGAAACAAACAAACAAACAAAAATATTGCCCTGATACTGATTTTGTATTCCCAATTCCATATTCTAAAACTGATTTCAGTAAATAGAAAGTTTATTATTTGACATTGTGTTTGCTGCTTATGAAACCTAACTCTTCCTGCAAGGGTCTTTCTGTACAAAAAGCAGTGTTATGTTCAGGTTCTTGGTTGTTTGGGGTTTTGTTTTTGGGGTTTAGTTTTGGGGTTTTTTTGGTGGGGTTTTTTTGTTTGTTTGGTTTGGGTTTTTTGTGGGTTTTTGTTTTTTTTTTTTCGTTTGGTTCATTTGAGCTTTATATGACAGAAACACTGGAGGAGGATTAAAAAAAATTTGTATGTTTTTTCCCCTTATCACCCAGTACACCCACATGAAGCAATTTTAACAGTTCTGCATGACTTGAGGATTTCTGTGATAGATTTCTATCACCTGAAATGAAAGAGGTAACGTCCGGCATCTGTGTTACTTTAGGTTGTGTGACACCAACCCCTTCTCACCCAGCAACCTGTGAATGCTCCAAATACACAGGGTAGGCACATGGAAATTACACCCTGCAAAATTAACCATTTTAGATACTAAAACACATAGATGAGATCCCGTTCCTTCATCCACCTCTGATGCACCTCTGATAATTACTCATACTTCCAGAGATGATCCCAGCGTGACACCTAGTGGCAGCAGCCTTTTTAACCCTGTCAGTGCCTTTTCAGAAGCTTACGTAGTGTTTTCAAGATTCACACCTATTTCTAAGTTTGTTCTAACTTACCTGCCGCATCTTGAATTCACAAAAGAAGTAAAAGCCTGGGTGTTATCAAAATCATTGAACTGCCTTGTTTTCTTCCCTCTTAGACAGAATTATCTGAGAAGCCTTTCTAAAATACTAATAACTGGTGACAAGCAAATACCCAGTTACTATTTATTTCTTCATAACTTTTTAAATTCTGATCACACTCTCAGTAACCGAAATTGCTCAACTAAACGGTCTTAATGAGGCTGTAATACTCTCTTCATGCTGAGGTTTAATAGTACATACAGATTTTCTAAATACTTCTTTGCTTCCATAATTTAAAAAGATATCTGTGAAAATATTTAGGCAACTAATTCCCAATGTCTCTCTAAGTCAGAAGACCCTAACATGCTGTCTGAAATACAGCACACTGATACATGTATGTTAACAGGTGTTACCTCCAGTGTGTATGTCAGAGAGATTAGCGATAATGTAACCTTTTAAACAACAATAATATTCCCCTGTGTGATCCAATATCTGCTCTGTTCCCCAACTGGTGTTTTGATATTCATTTTTAGTCCTGTCATTGAAAAATAATTTATAGAATTAATATAATGGTGCTCATCTCTAAGATTAATACAAATTCAGAACAACCACAAATTATACGAAGCGAAAGTTTGTACACAAAAATGTCAGGTTATTATTTGACACGAAGTATTAATTGTGTTGTCTATTGTACTGGATTTGCGCGGCAAGGTTTTGGTAATGAGGGGGCTACAGGAATGGCTTCTGTGAGAAGCTGCCAGAAGCTTCCCCCATGTCTGACAGAGCCAACTGCAGCCGGCTCCAGACCCGCTGCTGGCTGAGGCAGAGGACACCAGGAGTGCTGGTAGCACCACTGTGGTAACATATTTAAAAGAACGAGGGAAAAAACCCTGCTGGGCAAACACAGCAGCACAGAGAGAAATAAAAACATGTGAGATAAAGAGCTCTGCAGACACTCAGGGCAGCGAATAAGGAGGGACAGGAGGTGTTCCAGGTGCTGGAGCAGAGATTCTAGTGCAGCTCCTGGTGACAAAACACTCCCCCTGCAGCCCATGAAGGCCCACAATGAAGAGCGTGGATGCCCAAAGGAGGCTGCGGGAAGCCTGGCAAGACTTGTGACCTGCAGGGACCCAACCCTGGAGAAGCCTGTTCCGGAAGGATGGCACCCCGTAGAAGGGATCCATGCTGGAATTCATGAACTGCAGCCTGTGGGAAGGACAAAGGACTCATGCTGGAGAACTTCAAGGAGGACGGTCTCCTGAGGGAGAGACCTCACTGCATCAGGGGAAGGGTGCGAGGAGACCTCCCTTTGAGGAGGAAAGAGAAGCAGACAATGTGTGATAAACTCATCTCAGTCCCCATTCCCTGTCTCCCTGTACTGCTGAGGGGGAGGAGGCAGAGAATCTGAGAATAAAGCTCGGCTCAGGAACAAAGGATGGGTGGGGGGAAGGTGTTCCAGGATTTGATTTTATTTCTCATTACCCCACTCTGATTTGGATTGGCAATAAATTCATTTCCCCAAGTCAAGTCTGTTCTGCCAGTGACCGTAATTTGTCAGTGATCTCTCCCTGTTCTTATCTCAACCCGTGAGCCTTTCATTATATTTTCTCTCCCTTGTGCAGCTGAAGAGGGGAGTGATCGAACAGCTTTGAGGGCACCTGGTGTCCAGCCAGGGTCAGTGCCCCACATCTGTAATAGAAGCAGTATTGCTCCTATCACCTATATGGACAAGCAAAAGGCTATTGCAGAGATAACAAATTAAAAAACACATCAACAGCAAAACAAACAAACAAAACCAAAAACCAAACAAACAAAACCCCACAGCAGCACTAAACTGACTCATTAATTTCATTAAATTTCCAGGTAAGAAGAGTATCTCATAATATCACTCTCTCTGCAGCAGGCCAGGACTTAATACAGAAAAACAATTTCAAATAGCATATCTTCAAATTTGGGGAAATGAAGTTTTAGATTGCAGTTATGTCCTTAAGGCTCAACGTTCCTTATTAATGTATGCAAATATGTTTACAGAGTAGAAAGAAAAAATAAACTAAAAATATTTCTTAAAAAACAGCACTTTGGTATTTTCTTTATTGTTCTTTACCAACTCCCCAAACACTAAATCCACAAAACAAACCAAGTGGTCTTTTTTTTTTTTTCATNTGAATATTAGAATTACAAATCTCTTAAAAATATCTGCACACAATTGTGTGCATCAGTCTTTTTCATCCTAATTTGTAACATGCAGGAGTAACAGGTTCAGAAGAACCCTGTGCTTCATTAGACTGGTTCCATTCTGGAGTTTGTGGCTCCATTGCCTGGATAGTGAAGGACACCTTTCTACAGCCTTCGAGAAAGGCCTAAAAAAAGCAAAAACATTGTCGATTTGCTAATGGTCTTGTGATGTTCAAAACCAGAAAATACTTGATATCATAAGGACTTTTCAGTCTGACAAAGTCAGAAAAAAACCTCAACAGTTGGAAGTAGTTGTCAGTAAAACTCCAACCTTAGAAAAAGCAACAATGCAAATTGATGGTAGCAGCAAGTGAAACTCCACTGAGATGGATTACTGGGGAAAAAACAGATCCTTCACAGTGAGTCTTTAAAGGAAGATTGGCTGTCTTTCTAGATAAGTTGCTACAAATGTTAGGCATACAAATTACAATCACTAAGATAGTCTATAAACTGCAAAGAGGATAAATATTGAAAAGGTTTTTTAATCATGAGCAAAATTATATTCTAGAACAGACTTCCAGCAGGAGGACTGATGCCTCCCCTTCACTTGATACAGATATGAATATTACTTTCAAGCAGGCTTGTAATCCAAGAGCAAGGCCTGACCTTCCTGACTCCAAAGATCCTCTTCTTGTCATATACCATTGATTTTAAATTTATTTCCTTTTCTTGAGAAATTACAAAACATAGTAATTATTAGGAAGGAATAATTTTGCTATTGTTATGGATATTGAAAAAATGTCTTGAGGCTCAAACAAGTATCAAAACCCTGAGTGTGAAATACTCTTAACAAGCAGCATCTGGTTTGAAAGTATACAGACTATAAAAAAAAATTAACAAGAACTGAGAGAAGAGAAACATAAGCCATTACACAACAGCAATGAAAACCATTTGCTTCAGGTCACATATGAAGAATATGAGAACAACTATAAGTACCCTTTGTCCTCTCTCTGAACAGTGACTAAATATTGATGTCTAAAGAAAGGAAAAAAAAAAACCACAAAAACAAACAAAAACCAAAACCAAGCAAAGTAAACCAACCTGAATTATTCTTCTCCTGATCGCTCATTGCCTCCAACAGAGAACAGGGAAGTTAGAAGCAGAAGCCAAACCTTTTCATTTTTGATCCAATCCTTAAAGAACAAAATCTGCATAGTACATGATGGGTTGTTTGTTTTTGGTTATTTTTGCAAAAGAACAAGTACGTATCTGTAGGAAAAGTCTCATATATAACATTTTAATTCTAGTAATGCAAAAGTGTTGAAATGGAGTAATTAATAAAACAGTAATCTTCAAGAAATTGGCTATTAACACCATTTAAGACTATTTTTAGCTCAATACTTGAGCTGGTTAACTCTCTAATAAGCTCACCTAATTTCCCTAATTGCCTATTTTTAAATTATAATTTCAGCAAACTGCTGAGCTGTCAAAGAGATACCTATTCATATCAAATCCTTTTACTGCAAGCTAATGCCAAATCATTTTACCATCTGGACATTTACCTCTATCAAATGAGTCACCACTACCAAAATACTTAATTGGCATCACATGAATTTCTTGAGGAGAAAAATAAATAAGTCATTTTTTCACAAGTCTCTAAGCAAGATATTAGCAGTAAGTCCCATTTTCAGAAGGCACTGTTCATCTCATTTTAGTGAAGCTTAAAAACATAGGTAACTTCAGTATGATAAACTTAATGAACTAACACCTTTGAGCTGTGTCACAATAACTAATAAAACTCATGGTGCTAAAACCGACCAAAATAACTTCCCTCCAACCTACCTGGACTCACAATAGACTTTGTGAAGACTCCAGTAGATGCCCTTAACTAGTAGTCAGAATTTAGCAGCTTCATTACAATAGGGCAACATTTTAACTGCTTCACATACATAACACCCCAACTCACATTGATTGTTTAAGCTAAAATGACCGAGTTACAGTTCAGTGGATAAGAAGCCCTCCCCCTGTTCTGGTGACTGTGATTTTGTGGCGCAGCACCTATCAGAATTTCAGATGAGACAATGGGGGGCTCTAACAGCATCTGCTCCACCTGGGGCAGCGTGAACCTACACCAAAACAACTGGATTCACCCAGCATAGGCAAAACTTCAATTACATAACTTATCAAAACGTATATTAGGTGCCAAAGAATATGATCTTTCATTTTCAACCTAAGAACTGAATAAATAGAAAATCAACTTTATTTACTTTTATATACTTTACAGATACTATCTAGGGACAAGTGTAAAAAGTTTTAAGAGACAAATTAATTATTTCAGTATACTTAATTTGGGCATAACGCAGTTCAATTTTCATGCTTCACAGCAGAAACTAAACATGTGCTACAGAAAGAAATTTTTCCAAGAACAATAACTCCCTAGCTTGGAGTTGTCTATACATTTGGAAAACACCAAACATTGTTTGGCCTCAAGACAAAATGGGTAGGTGTGTCACCAGTCTGACAAGATATGGTAGCTCCTAGATATGCTCCTAACTTAAATCCAGCTGAGTGACCATAGACAGGAGGGGACTTGCCAATGTTCTTCTCCCATTTGCCCAGGGCAAGGTGGAACTGGGGAGAAATTATTGATGAAGTGTTTTTGAGGTACACTGGTTTCAATGAAATTTCAGTGTGACCACCGCTGTTAACTTTAGTTAGAGTTTCAGTAGAAAGAAATTGCTGATCTAATTTATGAGCAACCTTTCAGATCGTGGAGGAGGACACTTTCAGCACAGTTAAAAAGGAAAATTGAATTGTTTTAGCCCTGGTAAAACTGGCTTCAAGATAAAAGGGTCATCACCAAGTCCCACTGAGGTGACTTTGTACCAGTACACAGTAAATGCAGGTCTGGAAAATTTTGATGTGACATTGTAAAAGTCACCTATTAAAGTTCTGCGTGTTCTACAATGCATGGCTGTTACCAGTAACAGCCAAGCTTTGCAAATACTGTTAAAAGCCACACTAGTATCTTCTGTATTTATAGACACCAATAATGAAATTACCATTTTTTTAAAACATTTTCATTGCTCGTGTAAGACACTGAGACATTAAAGACAAAAGCTTAATAGAAGTAATTATTAATAGTAATATATAAACATTTTGAAGTTCACCTTCTGATCCGTGTAATATAGTAGTCAGTAATAGATAGGATTGCAGTAATTAGCTTAATTTATTGGCATCTTTAATGAAATTATTTTTCTGACTTTGGATAATAGATATACATTAAACACTCCAAAGGTGAATTCTGTTTCATTATGGTCATTTGCTCAGAGCAGGATGTTTATTAAGTTTGAATAGCATATGCTGCGAAGATGCGGTAGTGTAAAACCTGTGTTTAAAAGTTCAGATATGACAATGACAAAGTGGAGAATCAGAGTGAGTGTGAATATGAGAAACTTTGGCTAGTTGTAAAGTTTAATTGGAAATTTCAAGATTATTGTCCTCTATTTTAAGGTGAGTCTTTCCATGTTTCTAGTCCTGCCAGGCAACTGAATCATGAGGCCCCAGAATCAGGACTACCAAAGAACTTGCTGCAGAGGTAGGATCAAAGATTTTGGGTCACAGGCTAATTCTGAGATCTCTGGGTGCTCCCATTGGTGCAACAGTTCCCAGATCAGAAAAGCTTTGATAATAAGAAATGAGAAAACACACATAATACTACATTAGGGGATCTCCTTTAAGGTTTTCTCACCACTAATGTCCTAGTTGTCCTAGAAATACTAGTGTTGATCTGGGAGCTTAAAAGCCTTGAAAGACCATACATGGATTTCCAGGCTAAAGAGTCTTGATATCACAGAAGACTAAAGAATTTCCTTATTTGGGGTTAAGTGCTCCCCTAAACTCAGAAATACCCATCTGGCACATTCTAGAGTCAGAATCGGTCCAGGCAGCAGGGCTGTCTGCACCTTTTGACCCTGCTGTTTACCAGCTGGGAAGCAAACCAATAAGCTATCATGGCATGATTTTAATCATAAATTCAACAAAATCATTCCTATGATACATGAGTGGAATTCCCAACTCAACTGAATAAGAACAAAAAGAATGTGTACAGGATACCTTTAGAGGGCAAGCCAAAGGAGTATCCAGTTCCTATCACTGCCTCAGGGACAAAATGCTCTGGAGAGAAGTTGCAGGAATACTCACAGCTGAAGAGGGTCTGGAAGTACCTCAGGCCTACAAATAGGGACCTGGAAGCTACAGCGCCAAATCTAGAAGCAAAAGTCAACCTCAGAGCCTATGCAGAAACTACTTTGACAGAAGGTGACCTAATTTTACTAGAAAGAAAAGGAAACCAAAGATCGAAGAAGATAAATGTCTTGGAATTTTGAAAACAAAAAGGAAGTCTATTGTGAAAATATTTAATTGTTATGGCCCCCATGCTTAAATAAAGGACATAGAAAAGATTAAATATTGAGTGTGTCACACTACCTGGGAATGTCAGCCAGGACGATAGTTTGAGTTTAATTTTAGCCTATCTGCACAATGCCTTACCAAGTGCCAATGCTTACTGTGCTTGGAATCAGTCTATTTAACATCAGTGTCCAAAACAATAAGATCTAGATTAAAATTCAGGTTACTATTTCATCCAAAAAGATCTGGTTCATACCATTGTTCAATATTATACTACTGAATTTATTCTTTCACTGTTTTCTTTTCTGACAAGTATTCACATGTCTGGATTCCAGTCAGAACTGTGTGGGTTTTCATAAAGGATTCATCACTATAGTAACCAAGCACAAGTCACCAACTGTGAGGGGTTTTCTGTTTCTCCCCCTTTTTTTTTTGTTTTTACCTTTTAAACTGACAGTGAAGTGGGACATAATGAGTTAGTTGAGATTCTCAGAAAGCTTCCACAAAATTCCAATGACATTAGGGTTTATAAGCTCTCCAGAACCCATCAAAAATCCCTACATAAATAGAATTATGTAGGAATTCTCTGCAGTGCTTTAAGCTCATGACTACAATAGGAGTAAATGTGGTTCCAAATAATTTTATTATTAGAAAGCACAGGGTAGATGAAAGGCTGTATTCATGGGTTTTCCAGACTCATGTTGCAGATGAAAATGTGGACAATTTGGAGATAAGTCACAAAACACATCAAGAACCATCGATCACCACTTAGACAATAAAAAGTCTGAGTCAAACAATTTGAATAAAATCTAGGGATAAATATTGCCTATCCTTTGTAAACAATTTGAGAAAATGTTTTAAGCAAAACAGTAGATTTTTTTTTTCCTCTCAAAAATATTCCTAAATATGATGTTCCTCAAAACATATACCTAACCAGGCCACTGAAAACAGTATTCAAAAAAGGTATTAACATAAAAATCATACTTGTATGTGCATGTATGGCTATAAATAAATCTGTATTAAAAGACTCAACAAGATCTCAGGCTGCTCTGCAAATATCAACTGAAAGCAATTGCCTACGTTTATTTTAATGTTACCATAGAAAAATTTTATTTAGTGTTTGTATTTATCTGTCAAATCAATGTTGTTCCTTATTTTGATTCTGTTGCTCTTAAAAAACTATGGACATGGAAATCCCATAGAATTATTTTACAATATATAATATAATGAACAGAGCTCTCGTGTCTCTTAGTTGCTAATCTGCTAATAACATTCATTGCACCAAAGCACTGGAGCAGGTATCAGAAATGTGCAGCAATCAGACACAGATTTTTAACTGTGCTATCCAGGTCTAGGAACATTTGACATAATGCAGTCCAAGAACTGAACGACCAAAACTATGCTTAACAAACAAACCTCCCAAGCCTGAATCATTCAAATCAATTTCCAAAATGATGAAACAGGTGCCTGATGATCAAATTTCAGTCAACAACTATTATCAGCTAACATTATACATACACAGGTAGGAAAATGACATTTAAACAATCATAATGAGTAAGTTTCATCTTGAGTGAAGATTAAATTTAACCTACTCTTATAGTCATTAAACATAACAGTTTAAAATGCAAATGTCCCATTACACAATTTCCACCCTTTATAACTCAGGCTGTTTTCCTCCTGCAGCCTTATCAGCACAGGAAAAAAAAAAATTGTAACAGGATAGGAAGACTTGTATATTTATTTGTGCAGGCAAGTAAAACCAAGACAAAATGACTGCATGAGTAGAAAGTATCAGAAACAGAGATAAAGTAGTTCAGGTTCAGTTAACCTAGTCTAGTACTTTACCAAGCAATAAAATATTTTAAAAATCTCATTACTATTAGCTCATTCATAATAAAATTACTTTGCCAGATCTGGTTGCTTCAAATAAGCAGATATTTGCATCATGAAAAAATCATCATCTGCAACACCAGATCCTGCTTATAGGAAGGAGATCAAGTGGAATGACAAGATTCAATAAAAACGGAACCTACACGGGTCTAATGAAGTGACAGGACGGCTGTACAGCTACAGTGCCATTTGTTCACAGCCTACAGGTTTGCATTAAGGAGTTGCTATAGATGTGCAGAGATACCAGCAGTCTCCTACATTCAACTCCAGTACTTTTTTCTCAGTTCTCATGAATTTTTACACAAGCTAGCAACAAACTATTACAAAATACTATTTATGGTCAGTTTAATTTCATGAATTATGTAATAAATAAATGGAAAATGGGGGAAATTGCACTGTTACTGTTTTATTAAAGTTGAGAATGGAATGTGCATTCTCCTTAATTTGACTTCTGTCTGTCACTAATTTGCTTTTACACTGATCTCATTAATTTGCATTTAAAGAAAGTTTAACTTGTATTTGGCTAAGGCATATTTTCTAAAAGTGACAGAAATTACATCAAAAGATGAGAAATTACACTGTCCATGACAGTTTATTTTAGCAGTTCATCATGTAAAAAAGTACCAATTTCTAATTTAAATTTGGCTGGCCTCAACTTTCTGGGCTAATTATGCCCTTTTATCTTCATATAAAAGAAGAAAGCAGTTGCTCCCTTTCCCAGGTTGATTAGAAAGTCCTACAGTATTTTGTAACAAGACCTTTCTCACTAAAGGGTAGTTCAGGATTAGTTTCTCCCCTTCCAGTGAAAATTTCTGACTATTAACATACTGATTTTATTAACCAGAGAGATATTAAAGATTCAAATAAAACAAAATTACAAAAATATTTAATTATGAAGGACTCAAAATATACCCAAATATCACATAGAAAATACTTACTTGCCCATCTGACCAAGATCATGAACTACTAATCAAGATCATAACTACTAACTCTTTTTGGGATGAGCAGAAGTAGAGGAAACAACATCTATGGGTTACATGATACGGGTTCAGTCCTAAAAAATGCCCCTTAGGAGAATGTTTGGAAAGTAAAAAACAAACAGCATGTGAATAGGAATTTCAGAGCACATGAAGACAGAATAACCACCACTTCACTTGTAGAAATGCCTTGAAAGGAACTGCTGAAAGAAGCAGAGTTAAGAGTCTGCATTTAGTTCCCCAAAGGCAGCAATTGGCTAAGATGACACTGGCTGATTAAAATGGACTCTATTTTATGCATAGAGGAGCTACAGGAAGAGTAGATTGGGGTATTAGACTAATGGGGCAGAACAGCTATAGCTACGAAAAAACTGTACGGATGAATTATCGCTCCAAGGACCAACCCATAAGAATGCAGTGTTTGGTCACACTAAAAAGTCTGTATTCAGCCATCTGAGTTTACCACCTCGTATTTGCACAATATATGCCACCAGTATTTGTGGAACTAAAAACAAACAAGCAGCTTCTTTTCCTTAATAGCACCTTGGGAAAAGGAGCATCTTTACTCAGCATTAGGATATATTACAAGAAGAAATTAATGAAAACATCAAATGCATTAACAGCCATAGTGTCCTTGTAAATAAGGAGAATTGTACAAGAAAACCTTTCTCTCAAATATGGAAAGTGTCATATTAACAATGACCACTCCCTGAAAGAGAACACCTAACTAATGAGGATAGATCTAATTTATGTTGACACTGACAGCTGTCTTAGAAGCAGATTCATAGAGCCTCAATAACATTTTCTTAAATCAGTTTCCGTAGCAACTGCCACCTTATAGTCTTGTCCCTAAAGCACAATAATAATAATAATAGTAGCAAGAATAACAACAACAATACTATCTACTTTCACAATGTCTATCAGGAGAATAGGTTAGATTTCTTCCAGGAAACAAGGTTGACTCTTACAGTGGAGATTCAATCTATTGCAAACACATTATAATGTATTTTTTTTATTATTTATTTTTGTTTTGGGAAATTGAAAACAAATACACAGCTTTCTAGAAATTAAATCAGAGTGAACTGTCCTTTCATTCAAACCATTTTCTGCTATGGTGGTAATGAATTTCAGAAAGAAAATCAGAGAAATATATAAAAGAGGAAGAGGAAACACAGCAAAACCAATCAAATAAGCTATAATTTTAACTTGTTGGTCAGGTTCTGTCCATTATAAATTGATTTAGGCAGTCTTCCTGACAGGTGTTGAAAGAACTGGGAAAACCTGTTAACTTTTCAAGTAAGTGATGCCCACTATCAAGATCAGTGACATCTGTTCTTTCTTTGGCAGCAGTGATAAAGGAGTGCAGTATTTTCTGGCTCTCAGAAAATTCCAGGAGAGTTGTAAAAACAGATTCTTTGCCACAACTGCTTCAACAAAGCATGAGAATTTAACCAAGTAGTACATCTGGTAGAATGAAGCCTAGCAGAAACACCACTGAATACCATAATAGTTCCTTGTACTCATACATCCTCTCTCTGTTTCCTTGTGGATTACGCATGACATGTATATGCTTCATGATGACCATAAAACTGCTGAAAACCTATGCAATTCTTCTGCCTCAGTATAGATTAAACAGAGATTCACAGATGTCTTATAATGTACCTATTAGTAGGCAGATATTCTTGAGTTATTCCAAACAGAGTCTGGTATTTTGACTATTGAACCTCTGACAAAAAATATTTTCAAATGCATTCTCAGGGAAAACATGCAGACTAACAGGATACTAATAATGACAATTATTAATACTTCTACAAAAAGACTTGAATATCAAAATTTAGTAAACAATCTCCACACACACCCTCCAAACTTCCTAATACAAATTAGCATAAGATAAGGGATTCAAGTGTCTGATAAGAAATGTAGTTTGCCTTAAGGTTGCAGACTTAGGAATTTAGGGTCACCACATCTTGAGTGTGTAAAAGGAGACTATTAAGTGTGGAAGTGATCGTAGTACTACATTATACTGGTGTTTTGACCACCACTGCTCATATTCAATCCAATTGATTCAAAAGCAAACTAAGAAGTAGTTTCATGTCTCTGTAGACAGACATTTATGGAAAACACACATTCGTATGGAGGTTCTGTCCTTACTAGCAAAGCATAACTGAGAAAATTAAGTCTTGAAACAAATTTCTTAGGAATCAGGGAATCACTGGTGAAATGGCCTAAGAGGTGAAGGAAACAAGTCTTACCATTTCCCGTCCCCAGAATCTAGGGACTTCACTATTATGCTGTGAATGTTTTATAGGAAGAGTTTGTAGGGTTTTTTGAGAGATAAAAATGCGTAGGTGGAAAAGTTTCTTACATGCTTTTAATCACTGAATCCATTAAATTCCATGCTTATCTGTATTTACAATTATATTCATTGCTCTGGCCATGCTCTCAACATTAGCTTTGCATTCAGGTATCATTAACTTTTCAACAACTCATTTGAGACTCGTGTGTATATGAGTTTAACCCAGATCTGAAAACATAATGGAATAATTCAGCAATTTATCCAAATATTAAGTTAATCACCAGATTTGGTAAGATGACACTAGCAGGAAAAATTTTGTTGTTACTGTAGTTTTATCCCTTTGTCTTGTTATGGAATATGAACTGTCAGTCAATCAACATACTGTCATGGCAAAGCCTTGTGTAACCATGTCTCATGGAACAGGCTAGTTATACTATAACATGATAGTCCTCACGAAAATAAAGCTATTGTCTTCATATAATTATTGGACAAAATTTAATAGCCTATAGCAAAATTAAGAGACCAACTAATCACAGAATCACAGAATGAGTAAGGTTGGACCAGATGACAGAGTCCAACCTCCCTACTCAAATGCGTGTTCAACCGAGAGCACATTGCTCAGAATTACACCCAGGCAGTTCTTGAGTATCTCCAGTAAGGGAAACTCCACAATCTCTCTGGGCAATCTGTACTGGTGCTCAGTCACTCACACAGTAAATAAGTTCATATTCAGATGGAACTTCCTGGGCTTCTGCCCCTTGCCTCTTGTCCAGTCACTTGGCACCACTGAGAAAGGCTTGGCTCCATCCTCTTGGCACCCTCCCCTCAGATACTTATAGATGAGGTCCCCTCTCAGTTGTCTCTTCTCAAGGTTGAACAGGCCCAGCTGCCTCAGCCTTTCCTCTTAAGAGAGATGCTCCAGTTCTTAAACATCTTTGCAGCTCTCCACTGGACTTGCTACAGGAGCTCAGAATTGGACACAACACTCCAGGTGCGGCCTCATTAGGGCTAAATAGAGGGGCAGAATCACCTCCCTCAGCCTGCTGGCAATATTCTTCCTAATGCACCCCAGGATACCACTGATCTTGGTCAACCCTGCCAATCCTAATCCCTTCCTAAATTAAACTATACAACTTCTTTTTAATACCACAGTCAAAACAGTACAGCATGTTAGTACAACTAACTTTACACACATTCTGAACAACCAGTTCAGATAACACTAACGCTTAAATATAGCATTGTAAATTCTCTACTTAATCAGGTGCAGAGAAGAAAACTAGGAGATGAAAGAGAGCAGTGGTAGAGAGTGGCAGTGAGGGAGATGCAGGCTGAGGGAATAAACTGGCAAACCCAGAACAGCACACCTCTGTGTGATTCCCTGCTCACTTAAATTCAGAGGATTAAATTTGCAGGCACAGACAAGTAATAATAAACAGGCACTACAGTGATTCTGTTCCTTAGGAAACTGTGAGCATGTCTAAAGTAGAATGCTTCAGATAGCAGCCTGACTGCATCAATATGTTACTCGCTTTGAGGGCAAAGTTGCGTTTTATTTCAACAGGATGAAACCGTGGGTTTGTGACACTCAGTGCCACCCCAGGAGGCTAAGTCCAGGCTAGACATCTCCAGTACAACCACTTTTGCAGAGCGCTAGGTAACTGTGCTGAAGTTCTTCATAACCTATTTCTTCTCCATCACTGACAACACATATCATGTTTACACACAGAGACACACAATATACATGAGCTTCATTTTAACATACACTTAATTGGTATTGCGGTTTCTCATAGCGTTGCAGGATTTTCTCTCTGAGACTGCACTGGTTCCCATGTTATGTCTATGCAAACTTAGCAATGGCATCTGTGCAGTCTGAGTAAGTTCTGAAGTTACTAATACTTTATCTCTCTTCCCTAATTACTATGCAGGAAAGAAAAGAGACGAGATCACAAGAAACAGGTTGTTTAAAGATTGACTTTCCAGACATTCTCCAGCCTTTCCGTAAAAGAGCACTAACAGTGTCTGGATAGTTGTCTGTTCTTTCTCTACCACTGACATACTGTAAACACTTGGGTAATTTACATCCTTGTGACTACTATCATCTCCAAAACACAATATTAAAGCTTATATTAATGTTAATATTAAATGCTAATCCTCAATTCATACTAATATTAGCACTTGCATTAATACTAACACTTTTCTAATAAACATTTACTGATCTACTGTGAAGATATTTTAGTTAATAATGATTAAGTCACAACAGAACTTCTCTCTAAACTAGAGGCAATTTGCAACAAATGATATGTCCCCTATGTCTCCCTTTTGTTATCTTTCTTGATAAGCTTGAACAGCTTATTTCCTTAATAAGAAACTTCACAGTGCTTTTTTTATAGTCCAGATACAGTAAGAGAACAATAAAATTAACAACAGGCAGTAGTGCCATTTTACTACATTTAATACTGAAACAGTAATCCATTCCAAGATCACTGTTCTTATTTCTTCCTGAACAGATTAATTATCTCAGTTATCCCAGCAGCTATGGCAGAAGTTTATTACTTTTAAAGCAAGAAAGGCAGAAAAAAATGTCCTTGTGCATTTCATGAGAGAGGGTGGATTTTATTTTCAAGTGAGAGGGCAGACTGGTGGCTGTTCTGTGTGCCATTTCAGCTAGAAAAGATGCATGGCAGCTATGCACAGCTACAGACCCGTGTGGTGCATGTTATCCTAATTGAACCAAGCATCTCTCCAAGCTCGCTGTGGCAGGCTGCCTAGCCTTGTGTGAGGCTTGCTCCTGGCAGGAGACAAAGTGCTCTCACTCTCCGGCTCACCAAGCTGTGAGGGCACTGCTGCTGCTGAGTGAGCCGGGGGAAAGCGGGGGGAGCACTGGGGAGAGGGGGAGGAAGAGCAAAATTCCAGCTGCACTTGCTCACATAAGAGCTCCCTGTTAAACAGCCTTGGAAACAGCCACAGCACCAAGTTCAGAGGAAGCCTGCATGGAGCCAAGTTGGCACCTGCTGGGGAGGAAAGGAAGCTGCTGGGGAAAAATAACTAGAAAGAAAAAAGAGTAGTGAAAAGTCACTAGAAAGATGTTAAATATTTAAAGTAAGTATGGAAAATGGACACGAAGGGCTGCTTCATCCCTAAAACTACAGTTTAGTAGGAAAACCCAGTTTAAATAAAAAAGTTGTGAAAAAACACAGTCAATACAGTCTAGGGTATTTGTCTTGCTGAAATAGGCAAGTTGGGCAAAGCACAATTTGATGGACTGCTATGCAAGGCAGATGGAAGGTTAAATTCAATTTTGAGAAGCCATGCAAAGATGAATATGGTGTTCCCCACTTCATAAGGGAAAGTAATTTCACTGGGAAATTTATCTTTCGGTATAGCTATAAAACAGAATTAAAACTCTTCCTGTTTATTGAAATGTTTTAAAGGTCTTCCCTAGTGACCTAAAGCAATTTAAGCACTACAACAGCAATTTGCCTACCGAAAACTCCACAGTGATTACATGGGTGTAGAGTACTTCTGGTCCTGCAGTCTCAGAGGTAACTCACAATGAGACTTCTATCACAATACTTTTTACACCGGTAGCCAAAAGCTTCATATTTATAATCATTAAAATTAAATACTCACATACCTCCACATACCCATATAAATTAAAATAAGAAGGTGCTTTAACAAGTATTTTTCCAATAGTTACTTAAGCTAATTAAATACTACACACTTCTTAAATAATGTAAACAACACACCACAATTATCAAAATTAACCACCTGTAACACAACTACTCTAGGACAGAATAAGAGAAGAGGTTGTACTAAAGGGGTCAGCAGAACATACTGGTGTTCAAGCTATGCCTCTAAACTTTGGCAACCCCTAACAATGGAAGTTTAAGAACTTTTGAAGCTGTATTCTAAGTATTTGGCAATCACTATAATTTGCCATTAGATCATTTGGACATTTTGATAATTTGATCCACAGGGGGTTTTAGTCAACCTTGAAGCCAAAGAGAAACTTCTGATCTGTGATGGATACAGACAGAAAATACTGTTTTTAAGTAGAAAATAAAATATGTTCTTTTGGTCATTTTATTCTGCCCCACGATGTCCTTTCAATTATTTTGCTGGAGTTTCCTAAATATTCTTTCTGCTTGGATGTTTATATTTGCTTGTTACCTTTATGAACAAAATTGCTAATACTGATTAACACAACAATGCATCAACCTAGGATAATAGAAAATATCTCTGAAGACTTATTTAAAAACGGTATGAATCCTGCTATTACTCACTTTGAAATTAAACCATAACAGGTAAAAATGTTTCAGTGCAACATTTTAAGTGAAATATAAATTAGAACTCTTCCTAGAACTCTATTTTTATTGTTTTTTAATTTGATGTCTATACCAACAACAGGAAACTAAGGGACAGATGTGTCAAGCTATTTTTATAAAATTAAACAAAAAACCAAATTAAAATTATCATAATGGAAAAGCATTTTGTTTGTCAAAAAAAAAATACAGGGTGGAAGCGTGAATAGCCTTTCCTCCCCTCCCCAATCAAGTAAAATGCCTCACAGAAAAACTTTGCCTCAAACAAAGAAAGCAAAAGTTCAGCTTTTAAACTCTCCGCTGAATTAGATCCAAGTTCACTATTTTGCTCATAAAAATGGTTTTCATCAAATTTCATATATTTCCCCCAACATTAAAACCATTTAACTTCTATACCTGGATTGGAATGCATTGGTCATGTTTGGAGTCACAGCTCTGCATCATTAAATCAATTACACCCGATTAAGCCTGCATTCTGCAGACATTCTTGTTCAGCACATGTGGTAAGAAACAGCAAAAAGGAGACGAGTATTTAGATAAGGTTTGCAGGTTTGCCTTATATAAGCTCAGACACTATCACAAACTGTAACTTTAGAAATACCAAAATGTTGTTAACAGGTTTTTGTGATACAAGATAGCAATATAACCTCAGACTAACTTAAAATTTCAACATATACATTAAAAAAAAAAAAAAAAAGAAAA
>VWZG01007529.1:134500-148714 GCA_013396735.1 Grallaria varia
CTGGTTTGAAGACAACAGATATTAAGGAATTTGAAGAAATAACATCATAAGTTAGGGAGAAGAAGAAAGTAAATTATAAGGTTAAATATAAGAAAATAAAACCATTAGACAATATATTGAATAAATAGCTATTTACTTAAATTAATCTGTTAGTTTGATTTCATTAAAATGTTTGGTAATTAATGCTCCTGCTGTAGCTTGTGTGCAAATAATTTGATAGAAATAGTAACTGAAATGTGACTTTTATTAATTTAAGACCATTAACTGAGGAGATGCATTTCTCATCTCTTGTGGTGAGACAACTGTTCCTTACCACCCACAACACCATCTTGTTCTCTGCTCTGAAGTTTTTGTCTCCAAAATTTTGCACTATATTTGAGATAATTTATAGAAAGTTTTAATGGAATCACACACCTTTGGATGGGTATAGTTTCAAACTATAAACTATATTTTTAATTGAAAAATTATGTAACATTTTTAGTTTAATCACTTTTTAACAGCTAATCTGGGCTTCTTTTCCATTATTCAGTCAGTTCTATAACTATGCAAGTAAAACCACACCATCCCTAAATTCCTAACCATCATGTTAAAAACATGAAATTAGATTTATATTTGCAGAATGGACACATTTACATGTACATATTAATTTCTAGGAAATTCGATCGAAGTGTTCTCTAATTAATTCTGGCATAACTGATTCTAAAATCTTAAAAATTCTTCTGTACCTTTAAGAAATGGAAACTGCTGTACTTCCCACTTATTTTTTTTTTCTAACTGATTAGTTCCCTGACCTATTTCAATCTGCAGCCAAAACAAGAAATTGCACTTGCATAAAAGGATAGTAAAGAGTAGAAGAAAGGAGGGGCCGGGGACTAGGAAAGGGATAAGGGATGCAGACAAACACCAAGCATGTTGCAGGGCACTGTTGCCTGAGTATGCAGAAATCAATTAGCTGAAGTATTAATTGTTTTGAGCATTCAACTTCATTTTCTCACCACCTGAGACATTATATCAGTGAAACAAGGACACCATGGAAAAATCAGCAAATGAATCATGAGCGTGATCTAGTTTAGGAAAATCTTTTGCCTAAGTGATAAATATCCACATGATTTTTTATGCAAAAAGGGGGCTATATCACTGCAGAAGTAGAGAGAGTATAAATAGTGTAATGAAATGGCTTCTGCTGAGATGGAGGAACTAGTGGGAGAGGAGAAAGCATAAGAGGAATTCGGTATTGTTCTCAGCACCCAAGCTATCCAGTAATTTCCTAGCAACAGTGTAAACCACTAGTTTGAAATGATGGGAGGAAAGGTCCCTTAGTTTTGCAGAAGGAAAGAGGTGGGAAGAAAGGGACATTCCCTTCATTCAGGATTCCAGAATCACTTTGTAGGAAATGCACAGTACAAATTACTTGCACTTGAAGGTCAAACGTGGTGCCATGTACAAGTACAGTGAAACTCATTGTTCACAAAAGCCATTCATTGCTTTATAAACTATTAAAAAAGGCAAAATTAATATATTTACTAAATTAAACCTGACATAGTTTAAAAAACGGGAGCCAATCTGTTTTCAATTCTTCAATCATTCATTGCTCCTATTTTATTAAGACAAAAGACAAGAACAAGCTTAAAATCCATTAACTTAGTTAAAGCCTGATTTTATGATGCAAATGTCAGTCTTCACAGTTCAGTAAGTTCTTTTAAATGTTATATGACTTGTCTACATTACCTCAGCTGACAGGGTTTTTTATAGCTTTTTTCAATATGTATCAGGGTCCCTGATTCTACCACCCACAGCCATGCTGATCCAAACATTATCTGAAGTAACGCATGTTTGTTTCACAAGCAGCTACAGGATGACACATGGTAACCTTCATATTCAGAGCAGCTCACAGAAGACATCCTGCACAGCCCTCATTTGAGAGCATTTACTTCTCATTTTAGGAGACATGTTCATAGCAGGTACAACCAAGTACCTACATTGTAAGTCATTATATGTCAACCACTCCACGTATTTGTTTCCTATCTGGGGACTAAGGTACCATGAATTACATTACCTTCCTCCTCCTTCTCTTTATTAGCTGAGGTTCAAAGGAAAAAGAAATGAAAAAAAAACCCTACTATGTAGTCTGTTTTTTCACTGGCTCAAAACAAGCAAGCTAATGAATTAATCAATGTTAGGTAGAAAAAAAACTTTAAAGTACTAGGAGAATATATGTAAACAATGGAGACATTAATTATTCAAAGGTAGTGAATCATATAAACCAAATACTGTATTTTAGAGACACTGTGACAGGAACTAAGAGTCATAAAAACCTCAGGCAGATATACAAATCCAGGTATTCGTAAGGGAAATGAAAAAACAGTCCAATTAAAATGCTGATAATCCCTGTGGGAATGTATTTAAAGCAGCTAATTAAGAGAATTCTTCCACTTTCCACCACATCAGATTTAAACCTTTAACATAGAAACACCTTATTCAGTAACAGAAGAATTCAATTAATTCGATTCATTTTGCCTTTGCTGCAAGAAAAGCAGAGGGATTTAACTTTGCTATAACAGAAGTAATTAAAGAGGAGACTATACTAAATAATGCTAGTATGAAGGAAGACTCAAACACCTTAGCTATGCCATAGTCCAGCATAAGTAAGCAGTGAATAGACTAAAATCTCACCTCAAAATTAAGTGATTTCTTTAAAGACTCAGTTTATAAAAATTAGGAATATCTGATGTTCGTCTTTGGTATCTGTCAAGAACAATTAACTACCATGGACATAAAGCAAAAGTGATATCCTGTGTTGAAACTATGCATTGAAGTATAAGGTAAATGGCTAACACTGTTATGTGCAGTTATGAAATAGAAAAACAAGAGGACAATAGGAGGCAACACAGGTTCCCTGTATTGTGTTTCTGGGGGAGGATTCCTCTTTCCCCCTCCCACACTAGACATCAGAAGTCTTGCTTAAATACACTGATAAAGTATTATGAACATACAAAAATAATCAGGATACTCTACATACTAGACTAAGCTGTACATGATTGCCACATGTGCATAACTTTTCCACCAGAAATTGAAGGAACTGTTTTGGTAGAATTCAGAGACTAGTTTGAAAAGAAACCTTTCAGATTGCAGTTCCCTCCTCATCTATTTATTCATTCTGCATTTGTAGCTTTAGAAAATTATCCATAATAATCACCTCTATCAATACTCTGTGGAGTGGAGCTATCTGTCACTACATCCAACTAAAGATGATGTACAGATGGGCAATAACTTTATTATGATAGGGAACAAATATTAAATTCTATAATAGCATCATTAAATAACTTTACAATTATTTTAACCCTGAGCACGGAAAGAAAATAAAAATGATATGACTGCCAAGAAGGCACAAACTTCCATTAGTTCTTCCCATTCGGATGGCCTTTTCTCCTACGCAGGGAGCACAGTTACCATCAACACTTCTCATGAGACAGTTCACTACAAAACCATTTGGGATGGTTGTTACCATATGGACAGGTAGGTCTACTTCCACCATAACTTCTACGCCTTCAAGTCTTTCTTTTATTTCCCTCCTGCACTGAGCACGGACAATACAGACCTCAGCACCAGCACAGCCCTGCAGCAATGACAGAGGAGGCAGCACAAGTGGGAGCTGGACATGCACTGCATCTGTGCAGCAGCCCTCGCACAGGGGATCCCAGCCAGAAAGCCTGCATTGCACCTGCCACTGCTAATTATGTCTGTTTCCCACAAGGGTGTAAACTCACACCTGTTAGCAAACTACTTCTCCTGAGTGAAATTAATCCCAGGTTTACCAAGTCTTTATATTTCAAACACATCTCCTAAACAATTGCTCCAATTCCATTTTTTTCTAATTTACGACCCCTCAATCATAAAAACAAATGAAACTAAAATGTTACATTTAATGTGAAAGTTTCTCACTGCAAAACATCAGCTAATATTTCCAAATAGCTGTAATACACGTTTATTACTTTTGAAGGTACAAAATTATACAAAAACTATGTAATTAACATGGTGCAAGAATTACTTGTTCTCAACTCTTATTTTCTTGGGATAGTAATGCTCTAAATTATCCAGAAAGTCTAACAAAACAACAAAAACAAAAAACCCAAACAGGTGAAAACTAATAATTCGTATTCTGAGAAAATACAATATTTCAATTTATATTTTCATTTTCCATCAGGATTACCATTTAAATACAGGTATGATGTTTAAGAACGCCAGATCAAAAATTTTTGGAACAAAAGGAAGATTTTCCCATTCCCAAGCAACACCACCCGAGTCAGCCTGATTTCAGACTGCATGGAGTCTGCCTGAGTCTCTGCAGTGCCCTCTGATTTCTCCCTCCCTGCTGGCCATCCTATCTCTTAGCTGTTTGTCCTAAAATAGGAAAGAATGGATCATCCTAAGGTTTAACTGGCATGCATAGTTCTCACACATATTTTTCAAGGCTTCATAGAAGTTTAGCGGAAACAAATCAGTGAACCAACCCAACTGACTAAAATTCAATTACATATAAATGTTGTGATTCAACTGTATTCATAGTTGCTTTCACTTTTTCCTCAGTGGTGGACAGGAGGAGGAGGAAAGGAAGTTTACGAAGTTAATTCTAACATATAAGGAAACAGAAGACATTAAATCACCGACTAAAGTTTTCATCTAGAAAAGCAATTCAACAACTTAATATTTTCATTCAATATTTGTGGAACCATAGATATTGTAGTAGGAATCTTGTGCAGCATCTGATACTCAAGTATGCTGTGATCAAAGCTGGATCCCTCCTGAAACATATCTTTTCATCAAAACACATTTTTGTCAAAATGTGTGATCAGGCTTACAAAGGTAAGTGATTAGTTAAACTGAATAACATGCAGACACTCAAATTAGGTTAAACTCTGCCTACATTTTTGGGCATTGTATTTTTTACTCTTGAAGAACACGACAATTTTAGTGTTTCCTAGGCAGATTTTTTTTTATCTAACGCATACAATTGGGTAGTTTTTTTTGCAAGTAGAGCAGAAGCTAGCTGCAGCTGCTCACATCAGTAGTGTCACTGGAAAGAACCTCCATCTTCAACATGGAAAAGCTGATCAACTGTATTTAACACTAAGCAATTATCTATAACGTTGTCATCAACCTTGAAATTTTGAAGCCATGGTTTTTAATTTTTCCAAACCACTCCATGCAGATAAAACAGCCTGAATCTCTTATCATGAAAGAAACAGATTAAAAAGTATATACAAAACCTTATTCTAATATATATCTAGTAGCTAAAAATCTCATCAAAGTGCAGAAAGTTACATCAGTGACACCCTACTAAAAAGCATTAGGATGGATAATACAATGAATGCCAGAGTGAAGCAAAAAGGACAGACTGTTTTTAGAGCTAAATCTAATACTAAGCAGCCTGGTATGTTTAAAGTAGTCTTCCTTCTGCCATGGCTAACTGAAATTACTGGTATTCTTACACTGGTAATTAAATAAATACAGCATTATAGCAGGAGAAAATAACGTGGAAGTCCCAAACGAACTGTACAGTTCCCTTAAAAGATTTTCCACTACATATTTGTCACTCAGACCTAACAGACACAGCAAAGGAAGTCCAGATATTTGTACAGGAAAAACACACTGCAATTTTGAAAAACTTCAAACATTCCCTCTGGAATGTGCTCACTGCACATACTCCACCAGCCTTCTGCTTTGACTGCTTTTTATCCCCTTATCTTAACATACAGTACTACTCTTTAGGGCCCCTTTCTAAAGTGTTTGCTAATGACATGCACAGCCTGCCTGTACTACAGGTAGTGGAAGACAGTGAGGCCAGCCAGTTCTTGTTATGCCAGTACCTAATGTGTACTAAACAGAGTTTGACTGGAACTGAAAATTCCAGATCACTGCCATTGAATTTGCAAATATATTCACTGCAGATAAAACGAGCTCTTGTGACTTAGGAGCCTGTAAAAAAATGAGCTCTTGTGAGCTCATTTGCTGTATAGTCTCAGTTCTTCCTGATATACTGCTTCTTTCCTGAAACAGCAACTTGCATAAACAGAGTGTTATATTCATATTTGTGCCACAGAACTAGAGGTCAGCTGAAACACAGTTCCACCATCAATATCTGAAGCATAAGTTAGAGAATTTTATGTGGCAATGTTTCACTGTATTATCTCATAGCAAACATGAAAGGGACAACAGAAATATTTCTTGAAGAAGATTTTTATCTCCCAAGAAAGCTCATGCCCAGCCAATGAAAAGTAAGCGTTGGAAGAAAGCAATCTGACAGCCACTGACTGCGTAACAAATATGCCAGTGCGCTTGAGACACTGCTGTGAAAATCTTTATGACATTTATGAGGAAGATTTTTTTAATACACAACGAAAAACAAGTAGCTGCTGTTTTTCTGCCAATTTATTAGATGCACTCATCAGTAGCAAGCCATGATAATTTAAGACATCCAAAACAGCTCTCTTAAAAATATTTCCCACAGTCCACTAAATATTCTGCATTAATATCTACCCATGGAGGTAATATTGCAGACAAAATACCTATTTTGTCAAAAAGGATGGTTTACAGTTGATCAAGACTACCGTAAGAGTTCTCTACCTAAAGATCACAATCAATTTTCAAAAACATGCCAGATTGAATGACCTAAGTACAGAATTATGGTTCAACTTTGTCTGAAAAGGTTGACAAAGGAGGAAGAAAGAGACACAAGAAGCTGTAAAAACACCAAAAATAAAGCAAGGCATCAATGAAGAACAAGAATATTCATTTGCAGGAGACATAAGCGTCTTAAAATAGTTTAAGTGCTTTGGGCATAAAACCTGAGCTGAACTTGCTTAGCCAGGCTAAAGGGAAGCTGAGCAGAAATTTAACACCACCCTACAACTACTTCAATAGGAGTTAGAATTGGTGACAGAGATGCTTCTCTCCATATTTCATGATGCTACAACTATAACCTGTTGCCATTGCTCACATTGTCTGATCAGACATCGGGGAAAAGTTCACCAGGAGGGAGGGGCAACCGAGGGACAGCTGCTGAAGCGACCGCCCTCAGAGATTTTCACCATGGCAATAACACTGGTTTAGACTAGTCAGAAAGACGCCAAAATTTCTAACAATCTACAAAACACAAGAACAGGAATAGCAGAAAGCAAATATAGCTGATGTGTATATGTGCAGTGGTATTAAGATATAATTTTAAAATTAAAGAACATTATTTCCAGATGTAGGTAAGATATACGAGTGACGTAAAAAAGTGTAGAAAGGTTTATGATAAGTCTGTTTAAGAATATACTTGCTGTCTTAAGCAAAATTGTTAGAAATTCTTTAATCAATTCAGTGTTCTTGAACTAGTCTCTAGATTTAGTACTTAATTTACTGGCACCTAGGGGAAAAAAAATAGTTTAAAACCACTAAAATGCTTCTTGAATTCTCTGCTTAACGACTTGTATGCAAGTAAATAACTCTCCCATCCCATTTTCATAAATATCTTTTTTCTGGCACAAAAAGGTAAGTCTAAAGCAGAATTTCCAAAGAATATCTAAAGCATGAATTGAAGAAAGCTATGGAATATTATGACAAACATATTCCTGCTCATCAATAAAGAAATTAAAGGGGGGAAATTACAGTGAAAGTGTTCTAATTTTAAAGGACACCATGAAATATTTGCTGTTACAACAATAAGAATGAACACTACTATTGACCTAAGATAGTCAATTTCACTGCATTTAATGACCCATTACACACAGTAGCCCTGACCTTTCCTCTATGCAATCAGATCTAAGAGACAGAAGCATTCTACCTGTCATTTAGTGTTCAGAACTTGTTTGCTGTCGACTTTTTGAAGTTTAATCTTAAAATTCAGCTTTTCTTGCTAAGTACCCTTCATGAGACATTCTCAATCCCAGAATACATACCAATGAAACAGGACTCTGGAAGACCACTAGGACAAAATTTATTTTGCAGAGATGCTTGAAAGCTATTTAAAGAGACTGGCTTTATTGTGGCCACGATTAAGTGTTATATTAAAACCCCCTGAAAATTAGTGCTATAGACTAGCTTAATTTTAATTATTGTTAACTCCTAGCTACAAACTTTTCAGAAGAAATAAAAGCAGACTTCAAGACTGTAAACTTAAATTCTATAAACTGCATCAATAAAAACTTGCATTTTTATATTGTGCAAATTATATTTTGGATACTGAAAACATCTGTTTTTTATGAAGCATCATTAAAATTTCTTTATTTTATTCTCACTGTCTATCCCTTGTTAAGGCATTCCATTTTAAACTAGTTCTTTCAGAATGATGTTCATATTTACATAATGGCCTCTAACCTATAAAGCATGTACTTTATCCCGCACAGGAATACCAAAGTTGTTTTAACTTTTTTTTGGTACAAGTGACAAAGTAGCCACAGAGCAGCAGGTTCAGCAGCACGTACAACAGCTCTACTAGCACGGCAATACCTGGAACTCCCTTCTGTGCCTGGCACTAACAGTCAGATCTGGCCTTACTGTGTGTACTGCTAAGGTATGACCTTGGCTCATTCTTGATGTTATTTCAAGATGTGAGGAAGTGCATGAGCTAAGACCACGAAACACCTGAAAAATTCAAAATAAAAATTACAGAAAAGTGGGCTGTTCCAAGGAAAAATAAAGGCTGGTTTCTTCACATCAGGGTTTGTAAATTTAATAATGCTATCTATTTATTGTTCCTATTAACCAATACGTATTTGCTGACATTTTATATATGCTGCCCCTTTCCCAGTGGTAAAAAGGATGTGAACAAGACTGACATGAACAGGAAGGGTGTTACATCAGAATACATGGACATTTTTAAGGTCACATGGTTGTGCCTGTATGAGCTGCAATTGCTTGTTGCCCTCCACAGTTTGTATATGACTACCAGTCTCAGTACAAAAAGGCATTACAAAATTATTCTATTAGAAATCTAAACAAAATACTTGAGAGAATATTATAGTAGGGAAATTATTTAAGCTTAATTGTTCAAATTATTCAATAGTTAAACAATGAAGTTCTTAAGTTCTAAGTATGACATTTCTTAATGTGTATTTTCTCACTTAAACTGTGGTTAACAAGATTTGAGTATTTGACCTCTGAAAGACAGCTGGCATGTTCTCATTCTCAGTATTCATGCAAAGAATAAAGGCTCTAATACCTGAGTGCATGTACACAAAATCAAAAAAACCATGTTTAGAGGGAAATTCAAATCCAATTAAGGCATAAAGCAAGTATTGTCTTAGTATGACTAGCTTTATACTTGAAATCACTAATATCTAATTCCATATATTGGAATTGGTAATTCATATTTCATGCAGCAGTATTTGGAAGGATTTGGTACGAAGAGAAAAGAAATAGACCACAAGCAAGGACGACAGAGGTCTGCTTGAGTGGTCCAGGTCTTTGCACATTTGCAAGAAACTGCCAAGAACAACTTTTCCGGAAGGGTTCAGAAGCTCCAGGTTCTTAAACCTTCTCTCAAGTAAGACGACTCACAGGGCTCATGTTCCTCTCCTCTGGGAACTAGACCACTCAGAAAAAGTCAGCATGCAATAGATCAGAGACAAAGAAACTATGTTTTAAGTATCTGTTCCACAAAATAGTAACATTCTCCATTATGTACTCCTTCTACCTAAGCCTAGACATGCCTATTCACAAGTATCCCACACCAGTCTTTAACACTGATTGTTAGTAACTACCATCACCTTTTTTGTCAAGACTGCATATACGTATATGAGTTTAATGCTCTTGAAAACTCCTAAACACGGAGAGTTCAGGCTTTCTCTTCACTGAATTGAGCTGAGACACAATAAAAAACAGAACTGTAATCACAATCTGCTCTTAGAATTACATCCTACCACTGCATAGGCAGTCTTATTTACCTCTGGCACTTCAGCAGTTCTGTCATATAATAAAAATTATTTATCATAGGCTCTCTAATTCAGAAAGCTAAGAATAATCTAGGAATACCAATTAGACCTTAAAATGTGAACAGTATAATTGTTCTAAGTCATCATTCTATTCCACAGGTCAACTCATGATGTAACAAATATGGATCTATCTGAAGAAACTCAGCACTTTATAAGCGTACAACAAAGTCAACATTCACTGAATTTATGGCTTTTTGAGAACATGCTGAGAGCAGTTTAGTTCTTTAAATTCTACAGTAAGTCAGTACAGCTGCTGCTTCTCAGCTGCAGTAATCATAGGCAACTTCTTTTGTAAGATTTTCAAAACCAAAAACTTTCTTTGTACTCTGCTTGTTTAATTTAATGCCAGCATTCTTAATTTACAGATGCTAATTTTGTCTTTGACTTCTCTCAGCAAAAGTATGCCTTAGACAGGAGGGAGAAAACTAAAAAGTGTCTGGCTACTGCTAATAGAATAGTTTTGCATGTAAACTGACTTGCACCTTAGATATCCTTGGACTGATTAACCAATTGTTAAGCAGAAGTTCAGGTACCATGTCTTTGAAATTACATGTAACTGTTCATCTACAGAAATTACAGGTTAGGGATAATGGTTACACCTAGGGGCAAATGGTTATATCTAGCAAATGGGAAAAGCTAAATTCCCCCAAATTACTCTATGAGAAGTATATTTGCTGAATATAGCTAGGGATAGAAAATAGAATAATATTCTGCTGCCAGAAAAAGGCACATTCTTGCCTACCAAATATGAAACCTTCTGTACCCTAAGATCAAAATGAATATTTTATATAAGTATCATTCATTAGATTGATCAATCATATATAAACCTAAGAATGTATTTATCCCAGATTATTTAAACTGTAAAAACAACCACGTGAGACAAAAAAATAAAATGCTGAAGAGCAGGAATGGATCTTTTGAAAGGATAGGGTGGATTAAATGGACATTCTGAAAAGGCAGGGCAACCGGGATAATCATTCCAGTCTTACAGTTTTGCAGTGAGGGCTCTCAACTTCAGATAACCTTTAATTTTCCTTCCTATTTGTCTTCTACACTTTCTTTACTTACAAATGTCATAGATTCATCCTCATACAGTTCTTCTGTACAAAAGTATCTATGTATTACAAAATGTTACATTAACAGTTGTTTGTTTTTATATCTAATTATCAATATTAATCCCTGAAAATAGAACCTCTCTTTAAAATTCAAAAATAATTCAAAAATAACACTAAGATCATATTTAATGGCTAAAGTTAGAAATACACAAATGAAGTACAAAAAAACTGATATCTGTCACAGCAGGAGTATACTAATGTTCTTTATCAATTTATGAAAATTCTACCTATTTGTGAAAACAGAGTTCCTTACCTTTTTTACTGAAATTTAGAATTTACACGCGGCTGACATCAGGGAGCCTTTTTTACTTGCAGCATAAGCAATACATTGTCTAAGAACAAATTTCATATGCTGCCCATTCAAACCAATCACTTCTGTCAGTAGCAGTAGTGATGTATACTCAATTACCTGGCAGACAGAGCAAAGAATCAGCGCTGAACATTAAATTGCAAACATCACTGACAACGGAAATTTGAAAGGATAAAAATCAGCATTTATCTCTGTGAAATGGAAGAGACAGAAAACAGTAATTTCTGCCTGATGCAGGATTAGGGGGTGAGATGGCACCAACTGCTGCACGCAAACTACATGAAGAAAACCAGCAAAAGAAGTCTGATGTCCTACCCCATCCCCACAGCCCTTCCCAGCCATCCTGGGGCGGTATCTGACTCCAGTTTCCCTCACGAAGCCTGATCTTGAACCTCACCTATGGACCATCATCCTGTCCCATGATGTTGCCTGATGCCCCAGGGCTGGGGCCGCCCCCAGTGAGTCCCCCAGCCCTGCTCCCTGGACAGGGGCCCTGTGGGGGAGACCACACAGACCACAGCAGTTTCCTCCTAAGATGAACCCAGGTGATCTAGCTGATACTCAGATACACTAGAAATCTCATAGCTAGTTCTTCAATTAAGAATATTGAACAAGTTCCTCCAACCTTTAACTCAAATATAGGTTTTTTGGAGAAGTTTTCCTCAAGCGGAAAAGGCTTTTTGATGAAGATTTTCCTCGGCTTTTTCTCACCGAACACCCTCAAAACATTAGCTGCATTCATTACCTACTACTCTACTGAGAACAAAAACAGAAAAAAACCCCAGAAGTCCATTAGACTTAAGTAGCTTGTGAGGTTATTTGTGTTTCACATTAATAAATATAATTAGTGCTGTGGGGTGACAGAACTCTATTACACTCTACTTTCTTCCTTTTCAAAAACTGCCCAACTGCAATATGAACCATATACTGCAAGCACTGTTCTGCTCTTCTACTCAGAAAACACAGACATACGGTCCAAGGCGACCATTCAAAAGAAAAAAAAAAAAAAACAACAAATGGGTAAAGCATTGAGAATGTAAGTAAAGTCAGTCTATGTAACTGTAACAGACAAAAAGTCTGCAGTCAACCGTAGTACCCATTAGATATCTTGGGAGTGCGATGCTGCTTGTTACAGCTTTAAATTTTAAAGAGTTACTGAAAGTTGAGAGCATTTGCAGGGAAACAAAAATGGCCTCTTTTGGCACAGTGCTTTGCATTTTATATCAGCATGAAAAGACATTGTCTTCTCTACTTGCTTTTCTCTAAGCAGCTGCATTGACTGCAGAAGCATTAACCAAGCATATTCTACCCACAATGGGAAAAAAAAAAAAAAATTAAATCTGTCTACAGTAGGTACTGCTTACACTTACACAGACACTGTGTGCCACCTTTTATTCCACCCATGAAAGCATTTCAGAACCTCCCTATAGGATTTATATTGTTAATGATTCTAATTATAGATACAAAACTTAGTTCTCTACTATAGATCACAAGGAACAGAGAGATCTTTTTCTCTGAAATTTCATGCAGATAACATCTGGAGTTTTTTTAACCAGGTGTAACATGGGTCTAAACTTGCTCTCAAAAGCCACTGCATGTGCCTTGTGCTGGCTCGTACATAAAAGCCAACCTAGAGGCATATTCATGCTCCTCTCAGATTGTAACATATGAATGTGCAATTTTAACATCCTTAGAAAAGGTACAGTATTTTTGAAGGGAAAAGATAATTCTATGAAGCTTGAGCAATAGGTGCATTCATGTGCATCTCTTACACAATATAAAAAAATAATCTAAGTAGAAAGTGAACTGACTACACCCAATCCTACTTACAAACCCTTGGCCAGTTAAAGAATAACAACTCAAAATGAGGGCGAAAAGCTCTACAAGACTTCAGCCAGCAAAAGCTTTATTAGGAATGATCAATTGACCATTGCAAAGAACACAGAGGAACACATTTTCATAACGCATCCCTCTAGTGAGATACAGATCTTGATCTGTATTTTATCATCTTTGGAATAAACAGTAATGCCATAAATTCAGATCTAATTTCAATCTCTTAAACTTTTGTGTGCCTAAGCCCACATTTCTTGACTGCTATATGAAAACCAAGTTTGGTCTTTTCCTGAATTCACAATGCATTGCCTGCCTCTGCTTGATCAGAATTGATTTTGCCATTAAGTCTTCCTTTCTCCTTTCCCTACTGACATATGCATAAGAACATAAAAATAAATGACAAAAGGTCTTAAGCAAGACAAAAGACTCTGCAACATCAGTCATTAGTAAATTGATTCCTTTAGTTATTCCCTGCCTAGGGTGGGTGGTGGGGTGAGTAAAGTTCCTTCCAACACAAACAATTCTATGATGATAATTATTTTCTCTAACAGTTGATATTGCAGGGATTTCCAATAAAGTCTCATGATGTGGGCAGTGCTGGAGTCAGCTCCACAGAATATAGCATTTTTAAATAACTAACAGATTGGTCAGCCCAGGAGTTTAAAATTGCAAGACAGCCAGAACTGTATGCCCTAAATGCTACTTAGTTTGTAGGGGCTTAGTTATACCTTAAGTGCAACACAGACATTTCATGGACAGTGAAAGTTATCAAGACAGTAACACTTAAAATCTCATTAAATTTATTCACTTAATCATAATAGCCATGATTTCATACATCCCAGATTTCATATTTTCAGAGATTTTTGTTTACTTGACTATCTTAAGAAACTATTATACCATATCCTGGATAACTGACCATTAGTGATAATGATCAATTAGTTATATTAAATGATACTAAGCCAACAAGGTTTTGCTCTGCTAA
>VWZG01007531.1:0-19961 GCA_013396735.1 Grallaria varia
AAAAAACAAAAAAAACACACACAAGCAAAGTAATTAAATTTTTTCTGACCAGTCCTATCTACGGCCATAAGCAAAATATAACATAATTATTCTGTCTTTGAAAACATTACCTAGCANGATAAAATTCTTCCCTTTTGCATAGAGATGAAGAGTCCTGATTTTCTTTTTTTTTTTTTTTTATCCTCATTCCCTCGGGTTGAGTTTGCTGTCACCTGTAGTCTAGATGTCTTCTCCATGAATTTTTTTTTCCATTTTCCCTAGTTTTTTTCTTGATTCAGTGAAATTACATGGGTGTTTTGCACATTTTAAAACACTGGGACTGAAATACTCATAAAAAGAGAGGAGCTAAACTATAATATAATATTGTAACCATACATGATGTATTCTGATGCTAATTTCTAATTTCATGTATTAACTACTCTTAGGAGACTATTCAGCTGTACACCTTAAGCAGCTCCATATATATTGAATTAGTCTATATTTCTATGGGAGCATGTAAAAGCAGAATGTAAGTCTATGAAATTAGTGATAGAAAGGTTTATTAGATTGTGCAGTTGGTAACACAACAAACCACTATGAGTACTCTAAGCTGAGAATAATGGGCATAAGTCCTTTTGCCACTTAGCAGTGCATTATCTGTGTATTTGCTGCACTCATAAATGAAAAGCTAACAAATTTTGGTTGGATATTTTCTAGTAATGTATGTGAGGTATTTGGTTATTGGTTTCCACGAAGGTAAGTAAAATGAAGTTACAGGAAAGAAAAACAACACTATATATGCAATTACCCTCAGATTCTTCCTACTCTACCAGTGTTTCCTACCTACTGTAGAACGTTTACACCGAAAAGAGTAGTTAAGATGAACTATGTTCTGCAGCTGAAACAAAAGCAGTTTGATTTGCCAGGCTTCCTCCTGACTCACAAGTAAAGGCAGCAGACAATGCTCACCTGAAGCTAGTTAAGTAATTAAAGATTTTTATAAACAAAAGAGAAATGCTTTCTGTCTTTTATCTTGATTTAGTGAAAGCCTGAAACTAGGATAAACATAAGAACAGGATCACTATAGTTACATATTGCAATTCTTTCATCTTTAAGCTACATTTTCTACCTGGTTTAATGAAGCTTTAATTTCCTATCAGCTTGTTTTCATGGACTCTATTGAGCATCAACATCCAGAGCTATTATAGAGTATGTTGAAAGGATAAATGTCTTTGTAAGAGAAGTCTTCCTGGAAAAGGCAGAGCATAAGTAGTAGTAAGCAGTAATTTCTTTCCTTCACCTGGGAGTCTATTGAATTATATTTAAGATTCTGTCATGGATGTTACCCCATTGTAAAAAATTCTGATATATATCACATGGTCTTGTATTACCTTAAAACATTACCATATAACTATTGACAAAAACATACACTTAAGATTCCTGTACCTGTTCCCATGTCATATGCAACATGCCTGCATCAGGAAAAATCCTATGACCATTTCTCTAGGCATTCCAACTAGACTTTCAAAGCCAGCAATGCATGAGTCAGTGGGCCCCTGCCTATTATCAAGGGATAGGCTACAATATTTTCCCCTGATTATGAAGTTAGACACCCCATTTCAGGAACATTTCACATATTTTACAGTTTTTCTTCTGCTATGGAAAGCCCTGAGAATGTTTCACTTTGGGTAACTCTATTTCCAGAATTCTAAAGCAGCTTTTACTTCCCTGCTGGAAAGCAAAACTGAAATGGTGTCATTTTGCACAATTGTTAAAAGCTCTACCTGGTTTACAAACACCACCTTCTTTGCTTCTGCTTTTTCTTTAGCAGAACTTTCTGCTGTTTCAGTCTTTATAAAAACAGGAAAAGGAAAGAACACCTAATTTGCTCTCTGCAGTCAGAGGATGGCAATTTTTGAAGACTTAGCTGACAACTTATTTTTCCTGAGTATTCAAAAATACCCTGTTTTCCAATTAATACATATCTCTTTAAAAAACATAATAATTCCCAAGATGACTAAAACTCAAATTATCATTAAAAAATAATTTCCTGTTCAAAAACTCTAAAAGTACATAATACAATGCATTATGACTGCCAAACTCTGAATCACCATTTTAAGAAAGGGAAAGAACCCCTGTTTACCATCATGACATATAATTTCAGATCTGTCTTTCCAACCCCAGCCTCAGTGCATGTCCGATCAGAGACTTCCTTTCCTGGACGTAATTAGAGCTATTCAAGCATCTACCACACAATGGTTCTGAGTAATATGAGGAATTGTCAATTTTATAATTTTGGGCATTGGTTCTATATGGCTGCGTAGTCCTATGTTTTCTGACTAGCTGCCTGGCTGCGATATGTATATTGTATTTCACAACTTGGTATTTCTGTCATGTTAAGTCTTGTAACACAAAAAATTTTCATTCATAAAACAATGCAATTCACTTTCAAGAAATTTATTAAAAGCTTATGTGAAATAATTTTCTATCTTAGCTATCATAATGGATGTGTTTGAGAGCTGTACTTCCCTACCTTTTTGTCTCAAATCACATTTATAGACATAAAAAGTGTTTCAAGTCTGGGGAGAAATATTATGAAGACTCAGTTTTCTGTGGCAAAAGCAATAGAATAGGTGTTTTAGCGTATATATTGAAGTCACTAGGTACTGTTTTTCGTATTTTAGGTTGGAATTTATCTCTTGGTATATGGAGTTAAGTTTTCTTCACACTGGGGGTTAATACAAAATGCATTTACTGCAAATGGGGAGCTATAAAAATCCTGAAAGTCAGTGGTTTAATGAATAAGCAACTCAACTGATACTGTATAAAGTGTTACAGTAAACAGTTAGTGTAAGATCTCAGCCTGCTTCTGTTTGACACTTTGGATGTTCTAATTTCCCACCTCACCCTGGAAGGCAGTAGCACAATCAGTTACCTATTTTTCATTATTGTTTCTTTTTTGACCATTACTTTAAAACACGACAATCTATATGAACAAAAGAAAATTTTAAGGATTTCTTAGAATCAGGAAAAAAGAAATAGTTTGAGATTACCTCCTTGTTGAGCAGCATCAGTCTATTCCACATATTAAAAGAAAAGAAGCATAAATATAAAAGATCTATGAATAGTTAAAAATTAAACTGACAGAATAGACTGTCTAAAGGAGAATATCCTAGAAATATTCTATATTCACAGTAAGTGTGATAAAATAAACACAATGATGGAAAATTAAATGATAATGTAGTTCTTTACATCTTAGGAAAGAATGTAAGTCCAGGATGTAAGGCCAAGGTTCTTTAATTATATATTGCTAATTCAAGAACTTTTAACCAGATACTTCATTCCTGAAAGTGGATAGTTTTATAGGTATGTTACTCAGCTGAGTTGTTATTTTCCTAAGGTAGGATTTTATAAATTAAATATTATTGGATCACAAAAAAAAAAACTATTCCTAGAATGGCAAGAAGAAATAAATCCATAATTGCATTAACTGCAGAAAAGTTAATAGACATTTTAATTAAAGAACCACCCTAACAAGATTAGAATTCAGTACCCGATAAAGGCTGAATTGTGCAGTGTTTCATTATAATTTCTGGGAATGTACAGGTGTTAAATTAACTACAGAGACATCATATTTTGTTCCTTGCATAAAAACAAACTGTAAATTAAAATGAAAAATTAATTTAAAAGGTTATCACTCTAAAGCAGAGACAAAGCCTGTTGTCTAGTGAAACTGGTCAGGAATTTCCTGAGGTGCTTCTTTGAGAATGCTGATCATGGGAATGAATGATTTCTGGGAAAACATTTCTGGGAAAATTTAATAACATTTTAATCAGAAAAGGTAACTCAGGATTTTTCAGGTTTTCTGATCATATCTGGAGCACAAGAGACTTGAACATTTCAGAGCTCAGACTATGTACAGGCAGTGGCTTTGTACACAGCCAGGTGGAGAAGGAACTTGAACTTCCCACCTTTCCAGAGCCTGTTCGTGGCGAACGAGGTGAGCACAGCACTGGCAGCATGGAGACCTGCAGACAGCCTTTCCCACTTAGTAGAGAAGAAAAGCCATGCTGTGTGCCAGCTAGAAAGCCATTTATTCAGTGCGGTGCTTGACTTGTGTCTGACATACTTTTGAGAGCCAAGGTGGTGTAGCTGACTTGTGTTGAAGCATGTGAATACAGTACCTTGGTTACACAATACTATGGAAGTTTCTGTATGCTACCCTCCCTCAAATTGCAGAGGAGGAGAAGAAACCTCTTTTCAGTTATTTTTTATTATATGTTAGACTTCTCTGAGTTCTCTGTAAACACCCTTGCTTTCAGCCCCACCTAAAGATAATTTAAAAATAATAAATCAGAACATTTTCACACTAAAGAAGAAAGGAAAAAAAGCTTACCTTCATTCAGGTCTCTGCTTTGTATGAAGGATGTATACAAGCAAAGTGTTATGAAATTTAGACTAAATGCTATATGTTGTTTTGATGCTTGATCACCCATTTTTTAATTCAATGTAGCATAGTTTTCATGCTAAAGATTACTGGAAGAGATTGCTGGACATTGACTGAATGTTTACTTTTTCAGAAGTATTCTGTTGTCAGAATACAAACATAGGTGATTATTTCCAGTGGTTGGGGTATATATGAATAATGTCTGCCTTTAACTTTTCTATCAGCAATGTTTTAAATTCAGTTTATTGTTGGATGAAAATTAAAATAAAAAATCACCCAGCAATATGATGTCAAAACCTGCTCCATTTCTGCAATAAATGCACCATTCTCTGTACAAATTTGTGCTTCTGATTTCCAGGGCCTTATGGATCAATTTCTATACGTTAAGTGTTTCCAAAAAGGGGACTTCTACAGGATAAATGAAAAGTCTTTTTTGCAGTATTGAAGCTGGCTCATTTTAGGAAAGGCTCACACATTTGTCCTCTTTCTTATCAAAGGCTTTCTCTACTGATGCAGAAGTTCACATTCTTGTGATCTGCCAGAGACATCTGCTTTGTACATGTTTGTGTTTGAGCTTGCCAGCAAGACTCCCTTTAGAGTCAATGGACTTAAACTGGCACTATAGGTGCAACTCACATTATCCTAGTGTTTACGTACATAAAACAGATAAGGAGCAAATCCTAGTACGTGTAAGTCTATTTCTTTCCACTGACTACAAAAAAAGGCTAAGGTAGTGATATCTGAGATGCAGACAGTGAAATGCAGCTGAGAAAAAACGACATGAAAGCCTTGTTAATAAATATTTTGCAATACTTTTTTTTTTTTAATCTAGTTTATAATATAATAATAATAAGTTAGGGACAATATAATACACATGCACATGTACACTGCAATGGGAACAGGATTAACAACATAAATGATCACACTTAATAAAATATTTCACTAGTTCTTGGAAACTGTTGTGGTCCTGATCCTTAAAAATGGCATACTGACAGGCTCCCTTAAATTCAGCCCTGTTTCCTTGCATTAGACAGCAGCTATATATTTGCAAGAGTAACACTAATAATACTACACAGGAATTAGTGTTACACAATCCTTATGTTAATACTGTATTAGATGCATCACTATAAAAATAGTGTAGAGATATCATTTATAATTTTCCAAAGCCACATTTGGATATGAATTTTAAAGAATGTATTTTGATTCCAATGCATTTTGAGACATGAACTCTCCATCTGTTCCTTCCCACTCTTACCTTATGGTTGATATTTAGTTTAAAATCAACAAAGTCAATACAGCCCATTATAAAAGAGATTTTAGTAGGCAAATATTTCTATGTTATATTGAATATGGTCTGTATAATCAGAGTGATTTGAACAACCTACACTATTAGTTATTAGTTTGCATAGAATATGAACTTAGGTACAATGCACTTGTTGCTGTAAAACAGCAATATGAACAAAGAGAATAATTACCAAAATAGGACATCCTGAATGATGTTCACATTTTATACTCTATGTACATGCAAAAAATAATGTGAAAATAATGTCTTCATTTTACATACATTGAACTTTGTGGTCATTGCCCTCCTCTTCCCTCACCACCCCAAATTCAACAGAGTAAGCTTGCAGCCAAGAGCACTTATGCCTTTCATCATTTTGTGGAAAATAATTTCAATACAGAGAATGGGAGGGGAAGAAAACAGAATTTGTCATATGTTATGCTATATAAAAGACAAGCAAATGCTGACACATCATGGAACCATCTCTGCATCCCCCAGGCTCTTCCCTTCATCCCATTTTATACACAATTGCAGTCTGTGTCCTCAAACTGATGGAGAACTAGGGCAGGCTTTGAGTTCCTGCCAATGTATCAGGTTCTTGAGGCATAACATGGCCCAGGACTGTCTATTCTTTAGGCTAATGTAGATACTCTGCATGTAGCAATAGAGAAACTATACACACAAAAAAGGAAAGCCATGGTTCTGGTGCTGGCCTTAGGTTTTGTTTTGATATCACACAAAGAAATTATAGAAGGTAAACACTGAATATCACTTCATCCCAGTTATTCTATAATCAAGAGTTTATGTTAATTCTATTATTTTTATTATATTATTATTTTATTATTATGTTATTTTATTTAGCTATTTATATGTTGTTTATTTATATAAATTAAAAGGGCTTTAAATACTAAAGGTTAGCTTTGTCTTATTTTATAATTTTTTCCCTTTTTTATCCAAACCCACAGCTAAAATAACTAGGGGTGTCTGCAACATAGCGTTGGGCAAAGAAACCTGAAATTAAGATCCTGTGTGAGATTCCTGATTTCACTGTTCTTCTGCTGGTTTTCAAACCAAGAAGAAATTGGATAATAATTACTACAATTTCTGCAAAGAAATTGTCCCCAGACTCATAGGTTGGTGGAGGTTGGGTGCAGACGGGCTGTGGGTTTGTCCATGTACCACATACACTCCCTCTTGGTTTGTCTGTCTCCTGGCAGACCATTACTTGGTGCAGCAGCCGTATCCACCCATTCTACCCAGGGAACCATAGGAAAAAAAATCTTTTCTTCCACACACATTTTTTACTGTTTCATTGTGGGTCTAACATGTCTCCTTACAGCTCTATCAGAAGACTACATGCTTACCGCCAAAAATAATTTCTTCTAACCTGGACTAAAATGTACAGGTATTTGCAGGATGGTACTATTACAGTTTTTTGCATATTATGACAGACAAGGCACAGTTTGCACAACTGAAATCCATTTATCATGTCTAAAGCATGATAATTTATACAAAATTACCTTTAATTACAAACAAATATTTAGGCAAGGTAAGTAGTTGTTTAAGGTTTTTTACTTTTTTCTTTTTTTTTTTTCTTTTTACTTTACAAATTTGCTTATTGCAAGAATACAGGCTACAAGGCTAGTAAGGCACAAAAAGCTAAGCACTCATTATTCCTTCTGACTATCTTCTCAAGTAGTGATCTTGTTCTTCTTCTTAAAAAAAACCAAACCAACAAACCTGTTATTATAGTAAAAGACTCTGGCCTCCAATCAGGAGGCATGGAGACACACCATCTATAACGCTACTGATTCCTTTGAGAACACAAGCAGAATCAGTCTCGAGGAGAAAAGACAACGCAGAAAGAACCGTGCCTCACCAACACCACCTGTGGAGAATTTCTGCTGTGCCTTTTGCAACAGGACTTCCCTGTCTCGCATCGGCCTCTTTAGCCACCAGCGCGCTTGCAGCAAGCGTGGGTAGAGCCCTTCCCAAATTTTCGTTCATGAAGCCCAGCCATGATGATGATGATGATGATAATAGAACAAAATTTTAAAGACAATATAAAATATGAAATGTTAATAATACCTTCCAAAGCCAGAAGATAATTTTTAAAAAGAAAAAATACAAATAAATAATAAATAAACAGTGAAACCTGGCAGAAAGACCAACAATTCTCTGACAATTTTTCTAAACATTTATTCTTTTGCTTTTCTAACTAGCTCATGTTAATCACTCTGGGCAACTAGTAATTCCCTGTTTTCTATTTACACTTCACACAAAGTAATTTTAATTCTTTGAGTTTTCTTCCAGTGTCATGTAAAAATCACATAATACAGTTGAAGCTATCAACATGCCGAATATATTAACAAAATTAAGAATTAGGAAAATATATACTGTCAGAATAAGTTTTGCCATGCCTATCATTTTATATTGTCTATTACTCTAAAGCCAACAGGCAGAATATAAAACATTTTTGTTTTCCAAACATTTCTTCCTTGAACTAAGAGCAAATTGGAACTAACAACGAGAGTATAGCATTGTTTCATAGTGCTTTATTCTGTGTTTTACAATCCATTGGAGAGTCATCTGATTGACATAACACAAACACTAAACATAATTTCACTCTAACTTCATTGTGGTGATAGGCTACCTGCTATCCTTTGCCACAGTGAGGGTAGGCCTTTTCTTCTTTTTGTCCATGAACACTTTCTATGGGCTCATGGAGAGTCTGACTTGGCTCTAATGTGTCTAATGTACTGGAGAGGAGCTCCACTGGAGCGTAGTGTTATTACATATCTGTTGTGCAGGAGTTACCTAGGCAGGACTGAGATGAATAAGTCCATTTAGAGTTTTATTCCCTCTGGTTTAACTAGTTTGTCTGCATAACTCTACCTATTTAAGCGTTCAAGCAAGTTTAAGAGTTTCATCTCCTGTCTCAGACTCATGGTTATCCAGAAGTTGCCTCTGGTTGTTGCAAGTGTTTGAAGTAACTTAGGTGAATAAAGTATTTGATGTGAATGTGAATAAAGCCTGTATGATGCTGCTTATACATATTTTTCTACTTTTTTTTTTTTCCCCTCCCTTCAAAAAGAATCTGGAGGAACACATACAACCAGATCTGTGATTTGACACTGGACGCAGTTCATAATGGATGGCTATAATTTGTGCAAGCCATGCCATTGTTTACAAGTCACAATAGCAGGCATGAGACTGGACAAAGGGACCTCCCAGTGGACAACTCAAAATATTATCCAGATAGGTGTTAGATCCAACAACTTGAAAGTCATTATAGCTCTTGACCAACGTTTGAACAGACCAAGAGAAGATATTGAAGGGATTAATTGTGCTGGTTTTGTCAGGGGTAGAGTTTACTTTCTACACAGTAACTAATATGGATCTATGCTTTGGATTTGTGCTGAACACAGTGACAATAACATAGATATGTTTTTTATATGGGTGAGCAGGGTTTACACAAAGCCAAGGCCTTTTCTTCTTTTGATGCAGCCATGCTGGTGAGGAGACAGTGTACATGTGAAGCTGGGAGAAGACACAGCCAGGAGCACTGATCCCAGCTGACCAAAGGAACATTCCTTACTACATGACATCATGCTCAGTGTACAAACTGGGGGGAAGAAGGAGGAAGGGGAGGACATTTGGAGTGATAACATAAGTCTTCCTAAGTAACTATTGTGTGTGATGGGCCCTGTTTTCCCAGAGATGACTGAATACCTGCCTGCCAATGGGAAGCACTGAATTAATTCCTTTTTTGCTTTGCCTGTGTGTATGGCTTTTGCTTTCCCTGTTAAATGTCTTTATCCCAACCTATGAGTTTTTTAGCTTTTACCTCTGTGATTGTCTCCCCAGCCCCCCTGATACGGGAGTACTGCGTGGTACTTGGTTACTGGCTGGGGTTAAACCATGTCATTTACCTAGGGTCATTTACTGTCCTTATGTTGTACATGAGGACTTTTCCTCTAATTCTAATTCTTGAGTTCTAATATATTTAAAAGAGCTCAAACATAGTTTTGTAAATAATAACTTATTTTTATTTTAACAAGATGTAAATCACTGTAGATTCTATATGTTCAGGTTTTCACATGCCATTAGTTTATCTAAGTTCTGCTTTCTAATTCCTGTGACATATCTTTTCTAAATCTCTGGAACAGAAAAGATAATCAACCTTTTCTAAGATTGGGCTGTTAGTTTTAAATTTAATGCCTCTGAAATCTTGCTTAAATTTAGAACAGGAAAAATATGTTTAGGGCAATATTAATCATTAGAATTGGTCATAGAAAATAGAGTTCTCAGGTTAATTGAAAGCAAATGTGTACTGATGTGAGGGAGAATTTAAAAATTCTGGTTTTGCATGGATGATTAAAACAAAACACCTTACTTTTCAATAGCTCTGTACTTTCTAGTTCAGAAGACCCAGGTACCTGGACAGAATAAAACATGAAAATGCTATTTGTAAGTGATTGATTCTGCATTTTAAATTGGTGTATATGGATAAGATTCCTGGTCAAGACCTATGGAGGAATTTAGGATTCCAAATCTCACTGAAAAGGAAAATTAGGTTCCTAGATATGCCTTTAAATATAGTCCCTTACCTTTTTTACTACTTCACAGCATGACAGATGTAATGTACTTATCACATTTCAAGCCTTCAACCTTTTAAAAAACTTTTTTCAAGTGAAAAAGAAAATAATTAGAAGAAAAATCCAGACAAATTATATTTGACTGTTTTTGCCCAGAGCTATGCATTAATAAGCAGTACAAATAATGCACACATTAATATGTAGTACCAAGTTGAAATATTGCAAAAAAAAAAGAAGAAAAAGGAAGATAATATGAGCTTGTTTACCTGTGTGGCTTGAAACGCTCACAACATTGTCAGAGAAGTTCCTGAAATATCTAATCTGAATTGATATTCAAGTAACCTTTGAATGCCATGAATTTTGAGTATATTTGAATTCAACTTTTCAGTTTATATTTAATTCTAATTAGAGAAGTTTTGTGTGATTAGAATAATTTGACTAAAATTTCTGTTTCTAATTGTTTCTTGGAACAAGCTTTATCCATTTAATCTGAAAATTTATTAAAAAATCCCAGAACACCTTTGCCCTTTACTACTAGTGTTTTCTTTCAACAATTATAATTGTGCAGTGGCTTACTTGGTTTTTTATTTTGACAACATCGCTTTAAGGACACATTATTCATAAAGTAGGAGGCAACCTTTGAAGTTGATAAGAGCGATGCAATGTACTCAGTTCAAGTAGCAAAAATAGTACTTGAATACAGCATTCTTTCAAGTTTGATCTGCCTCTGAGAATCAGGAATGGTACAGTAGAAATTAGTATGTGTATGAACTACCTACAAAAAGACTTTCTGAAAAGGTTTCTGTCTCATCTTCCCCTTGCTCTCTTTTGCTCCCAGTGAACTTCTTTGCAGGTTTTTGAATGTGATCTATTAAGAATTTAAATCTTGCTCGCAAGAAGAGGTGTTGGAAAAGAGAAATCAGATTAATAAAATCTTGGTACATCTCTTTTGCCATTTTATTCTTTTAACCTATGGACACTCTCCTATGGCAAACAGAACTGACATACATGTGAATTTCAATCCAATTCAGAGGGGAGGGGGGAGGGGAAAACTTCATTTCTCATCTAACTAGAAATAAATGAAGAAAAAACAAGATAAAAGTACTCTGATACCTACAGACATAGCTTGATTAAATCACCCCTATGAAAGTGTAAACAGAATAAAATACCTTATGTGTCTGGTTTATTCAGTGAGACAATAGCCTTGTCATTTGCTTATTTTTTATTTCTTCCATTTACTGTCTTGTGTTTATTTTACATTACAGGACATTTATTTTGCAGGAGGAACTCTTCCTCTTATATCATTTTTCTCTTGTGGTATCATACTGTGTATGTTATGTTTATTCATGAAGAGGGAAACACATTTCCCTGGCACTAAGGAATGCATTGTTTTAGACTGAGTCTCAATCTATACTTAAGTACATTCCTATTCATAATAATTTACTTAAAGGGACTTAAGCATTCAAATAATTTAATTATGTGCTGAAGTGTTTGGTTTTACAAGAATGAGTATTATATTATACTTTTTTTTCAGTTTATAAGATGGTTGTCCTAGTTATAGTGGCTGGGATCTGTTTATCACTGTGGGAATGTAACTGGAACTGTGTATTCCATACCCTCTCTGCCATCCATCATGAACTGTTAATGATGCATTGTTTGCAGCAGCTGCCCAGGACACACCTGACACCTCAGGCTATGAACTGGGTGCATGAGGAAACAGAAATAAGAGGGTTCCCTGTCTTCATACCAATGATTCAGGTGTGATAACTCCCCTCTGGGAATCATTAACACCTTCACACCCAGCCTGAGGGGTCATGTCTGCTAATGGGCCATCAAGTAGACCAAAAATATCCTGTGACTCACTGAGTAAATTGCCTATTGTGAAACACCTCGCCCTGGGGGAGGTACTGGGCATATATAAGCTTGGGATTTTGGGACTTACAGCATTCACTCACTTGTCAGATTGAGAGGAGGACCAGCACATCAACAGGACTGCAACTACCACTCTCAACCGGACTGTGGCCACCAACCTTCTGGAAGGAAAACAGGTTTTTCTTTTTGCTTTGGACTCAGGGGACCACGTGGTGCTCAGCACAGGGGCTGGTGAGCACCATACTGTTTGTGCCCCAGGGGGCTGGGTTGTACAACTGGATTTTGAGGGCTGAAACCAATTTTCCTTTGTATCAGTGTATCTATTGTAATCTTTTTATTATATTGTAGTTCTGACTTCTAAACTCTTTTGAGTTGGATTCATTTCTCCTGCCGGTTTACTTTTAAACCAGTACAATGGTATTGTTCTATAAAATAAGTACTGAATATATGGAGGTTGGTATATTAGCCTCACCTTATTATTTGATATTAAATATTCATGGCAAAATGATTATATACAGTTTCAGCGGAGACACAATACAGTCTTGTGTGCAAGAGTAAGTTGCAGCACTATTAAGTCAAGAAAGGATAAGAGTATAAATCCTTCATACAATCTGAATGCTACTCATTACTCAGCTGAGTAGATCCACATGCAAATCTCATGGAGATGCCATCCTGAACTAAATTTTTATTTGCTTTTCTGTTAGGTTGTACCACAAGAAAGTGCAGGCATTTCATAGTTCTGATTTAAATTTTGTTTCACTATTCTCCAGAGAATGACAACAGAGGAATCAAGAGTCTTGGAAGTGGGGAGCACTTGCAAAATAATACCATTTGCAGATTTTAAACTGTACTCCCTCTGCAAATCTGAGTACACAATCAACCAGGAACTCCCTGAAACTGCCCAAGACAATCGTATGGAAATTGACTGTTTAGAGATAGCTAAAAGTCACTGCCCCTGCATACTTCCTTCATATTGTCATATATTTTGGCATACTGTTGTGGCTGATTAGGGTTATGGAGCAGTTAAAATTTCAGAACTACAGATAATTCAATGGGGAGCACAAGAGCGGGTTTGGATCCTGGGCTTTTATCTCTGTATTTACCCAAACAATAGTAGTACAGATTTGCAACATCTTCAGTGTAATTGGCTTTTAATCAAAAGTGATTTTAACATAAATATTGAGATTTTTGTTCCCGAAGCAGCATGATTGTTTGCATTTCCCCTTGAAGCAGGATGTAAGTGCAGATGCCATTCAGCTGGAATGCTGACAGCCAGCTGAACTCTGAGGGCCATGACCCCACTGCAACAATTCTTTATGCTGAGGAATAGCATGCAAGTAGCTTCCAATGCAGCAAGTAGAAAAAAACCCACTTTGTAACAAATATATATCTCTTTGTTACAAGCTGAGAAAAAACCCAACCAGACAAACAAATCAATTTTTCCTTCAAATGATCATCCAAAATGTTCCATTAGTAGCTAGGACAAACACAGACTTATGAATATAATATTACAACTAATATAAAACTTAGAGTGAGTGTGCAACCCTGCACTGAATCATATAATATCAAATCTTTGAGGGAAATTTAAATGCTAGTTTTCACATGGACTATCTAGGCATCAATATAAATAAGGCAGGATGAAGCTACTCTTCTTACTCCTATCAGTCTCAGCAACACAAGCACAATCAAGGTTATAATCCAGATAAATTGGTCTCCAGGGCTGATGGCTTGAGGTAGAGGAAAGATAAGAAAAGAATGAATTTAACAGAGGATATTTACTGTTGCTTGCTACGGCAACACAGTTGAAATAATATGTGTGCTCCTATAAACCAAGAGAAGGAAGGGATACTAAGCAAGTTTGCAAATGAAACAAAAGTGGGAGGAGCTGTTAACTCCCTCCACAGCAGAGAGGCCCTTCAGAGAGACCTTGACAAATTAGAGGGCTTGGCAATGACCAACCATAGGGAGTTCAGCAAGGGGAAGTGCCCTGGAATGGGGCAACCTGGAATGTATGTACAGATGGGGAATGAGAAGCTGGAAAGCAGTGCTGCAGAAAGAGACTTGCAGAGAGATGAACAAGAACTAATGTAGTCATGGTCTCAGACAAAATGTCTCTGAGGATTTTCTCTGGAGGAAGTAAATATAACTCAAAGTTGTATCCAAAGAGGAAGAATCAAAATATAGGAAAAAACAAACAAACAAGTCTGTGTAGACAAATTCAAAATTATAAATTTAAGGAAAACCCACAGGAACAAAATATACACCATGGAGACCCTGAAATCAAATGTCGCTTCAACACAGACTGTAGCATCACTGTAGATATTTATGTTTTTAAGACCACTAATGTGCTCAGGGACAAATGCAATGTCGGGAAGTAATAGGAAGAAATCAAAAACAACTGTAAAGCCATGGAAAAATATTTTGTTTTTTTATTAATCTGTGATACAACACAGGAACTCATAGTTTCCAAAAATTATATAGCAGAACTTGAAGAAGACACAAAATACTATCAGAGTTGACGAACAGCTTCATTACAAGGAGAGATGCATTAATGCAATACTCCCAAGCTTGGAAGGAAGACCACAGGGGAAGGAGAGAGTAACACAGAGAAGGGTATGCTGATGAATTACAACTATTATCTACATTTTTTAATAGCAGAAAACTCAAGGGACACACAAAGGAAATTATCAGGTGTAAACTTTAAAGAAGCAAAAATAAGTTTGTTTCACGCAGCACATAATTAAAATGTCATGCACACTGGATGCCAGGCTAAAATGTGTTTGAAAAATGAGTAAGCAAATTCACAAAAACCAAAAAGCCAGTCTACTAATCAGAATATTAAACAGAGAATCCAGGCCAGGAAGTCCATAGACTGATGATGTGTCACAAGATAGGAGGGATATAGTGCGGTCAAAAAGATGCTATAATGACAAAAGTAACATTGTGCTTCTTTTTTGTGTGCTACATTGAAGAATCAACTACTCATCTTGTCTAAAACATTGGACCAAAACCTTGTTTATTACATGGACTGTGTGAGGTGTATGATGTCTTTAATATTAATTTTCTTACTTTCAAGTGGTTATCAGGTAACTTGCATGGACTTGAGCAATTCACTGCCTGGTAAACTTTTTCTAAGCCTTTTTCAGCGTTGAGATTTGCAGAGGGAATTATACACACACACAAAGCAAAGACCTAAAATTATATGTGCATCTATATAAATGTCAATGTGTATCTCTATGTGTACAGATACTCGTATACACACAGCTTTTACAACATTCTCTCTTTTACGTTTTTGAGGTTAAGCATGGATGTAAGTACTTTGCTAAATGAGGGCCATCAGGGCATATTATCTTTAATCAAAATTCCTACAGAAAAATATACAAAGTTTTGTCTCACTGGTGTTTATATGAGGATATTGCTTTGGAACACTGCCAAATATCCCATGGAATTAAGACTCAGATATTGAATCTAATACAATCTTGGTTTTTTAGATGCCTTGAGCCAAATCCTAATACCTGTAATTGTAGTATAACCACTGATCCATTGAGCTAATGGACCTGGGAGACAATCTTGAGGGAAGGGCTTGGCCCAGACTTTAGGAAGAAAATGTATGATAAATTTTGGAAAATCCCAATGCAAAAGCTTTCAATATCACAAAGTTTATACGTGCAAGAACATTAATCAAAGTGTGTATAAAAGCCATATATTTGTAAAGTGGAGGTTGCTGCTATATCTTCCCATATGTGGGCCTGAAAGTGCATTGCACAATTTACATTTACATCCCTGATTTCTCTAATGAACCTAGGTTGTTTAGCAACTAGGAAAAACTAAGCTAGCAAAAATCAATCTCAAAGCTCTATCTTGCTGAATCTTCCTAACGATACTGTAAATTGAAGCATGGTTGCAATAAGACACATATCTTACAGTTAATTAGTATTTTAGTGCACTAGTTTATCATCTGGATGTAACATCTAAAGAGTATAGAGGATGGATTTGTTCCCAGCTATAGGTCTGAAATGCAACTCGATATTGTGTAATTAAAATTCCATTTACTTCCCAGTCTTTTAACTCTGTCTTGAAAGGAAAACGTATATTTGGGATGATTCTATAAGAGAAATCCATGAATGGTCTTGCTGTTACTCCAAGAGGTAGTACATGGTCTCCAACAAGCTAAAAGTCACCCCAGAATGAATAGGTAGATTCTGCATGAATGTGCTGGGCAACACAACTGTCTGCCATTTTGGTGTTGCCTTGGTAATAAAGGAGACACAGGGATACTTACAGGCTGTGAATTTTATTCAATTTCAAAAAAGCTCCTCCATGGAGCACATTTGATTATGAATGAGCTTTAACTAGTTTGTGTTTGAGCAGAGATGTGTTGGGGTTTTTTTCTTTTTTTTTTTTTTTGTACAAGATAATGTCTGTTTACACTTAATACTGGCTAATGTTTATCCTTCAATTTAAAAACACACAAATTTTCCCTTACATACCTTTAAGACTCATGTCCTTCAACGAAACAGGTCTTTGAGGTGGTTGTTCATATTACTCTCTTCTCTCTCCTGAGAACTGGACCCAAAAAGGTGGATATGGGATGTTTTCAAGATGAAGATACTAAGAATGTCATAAGGGTATTTTTGATCTATGTGATTTCAATGTCTTAGTTCAACAAAAATCCATAAAAGGTTACCCATTCTCTGATCATTTTCCTTTCATGCATGAGTTTTTGTACAAAGCAGAAGTAACTTATGATGCTTTAACCAACATAATAGCTAATGAACTTTGAAGGGAGCATAATGGGACTGATACTGCACTGCAAACCTGCTCCCTGTCCCCACTGCCCTTGTCAGCTACAGAGGTCTGCACAGCATCTATACTGTGACTGGGAAATGCACTGCTGCTTTCTTTACCCTCTGTCTGGCTCTTTGGCACTCTTTTGTGGGATTTGCATACTGCCCTTTTTGAATTCTACTCAAATATGTTTTAGGTACAGCACAATTCTTTACAGCTTGTCAGGAATACACAACAGAGATGCACTAATACCAAAAAGCTTCAGTGGAATACAAAGGACTTGCCTTTGGGATGTCTGATTTACTTTCCCTTTCAAGGAAAGTGTTCCACTGTACATCATTCTGGCTGGCATCACACTGGATGTCTGTCAGGAGCTACCTTTTTCAGCTGTCAACCCGTCAAATTAATTGCTTTGTTCTGAAGGTGTATTGGGTGCTGACAGACTTTTTTTTTTTTTCTTTCATTTAACCTGCTGATAAAGAATCTAGATGTTTGGAAGACAGCGTATAGACATTTTTGAGAAGGACAAAATGGACATTACAGTAACTGAAAAAGCAATCATGTTTATATCCTTATGAGGTAAGTAAAGCTATATTGAAATAGTAGAACAAATGCAGGCCTCTTGCCAACATACCACTCAGACTTTACTATAGGTCTTTTATAACTTTGCCAAGTATTTTGGCACTGAGAAACTGCTGACAAATTAATATGTTTATGCTGCATACAGCATCTATTTTAGATTGTAGTGCTGCACTAAACATATTTTTCCAGATACACTCACTTTATCAGATATTTTTCTTCTGAGAGGTTTCCTTATCTACCTTAAACTATGCATGAAGGCTTTTCTTTCAGCTGTTTTTTATAAATATTCCAAATTAACAATTCATTATTCAATCCTTAGGGGCCTTGGACACTGCAATAATTGCATGTAATTTTGTTATATAACATATAATTTTATAAACCCTTCAGGTAACTGGAAATTTTAGGACAGTGTTCATTATTGGATATACAAGAGTGGTGCTGTATAAGTGATGTTTTGCTTTCCTTGCTAATTTAAAAGTTAACCTTAACAAAAGTTGTTACCACTGGTCCAACGAAACTATGTATACACACAAATAAATACAAACATATTACCTGTACAAATATATATGCACATACGCACTTGCGTGTGTGCATTTCATTCAAAGCGAAAACACTTACAAGCAAAGCATGTTATTTACGTTATGCTAAAGGATATCTTTAATGAAAGAAAGCAACGGAAATGAAGAGCAAAATTTAAATATCATAAATGCAATGAGAACAATGCCCTTCTTTCATGGCATAACCTATCCAAACTGCAGGGAACTGAATTCAATTCCCTGTTTTCCCTTCTGAAATCTGAATCCAGTTCACAGAGATTTTTCTAAATGACTTGCAAAGGGGTAAAAAAATGGGGCAAAAAAGTACTCATTCAGTCTCCCCTCTTCATATTGTTGCACCTTCTCTGTATTCTTCACAATTTCAACATGGCAAAGTGTAGGATGTGTGTGTTGAACACACATCATTTAGTGTCTTGGCACATTTGCCTAGTGCCTTGAATAATCCCTAGAATGAGAATAAGGCTTCCTTATCACTGTTACCCTCGACAGTCCATAACACATGACAATATGCATGGATCCAAATCATTAGGTCACAGGAAGAGTTGCACTGTCTCCCAACATAAACGGCATCATGAGCTGAAAGCTGGTAAAAGAAAATACTGATTTTGTGAATCTCCAATATCCCTCTAAATTTTATGCAAAATAGGTGGATCTAAAACAGGTTTTTTAATTTATTTAATGAAAACCGCATTTTTTACTGAATAAATTATTTATTGAAAGAAAAGCATTAATTTCTTTCAAAACTGAAGACAATGTGCGTCAACAGAATAGGCTCTTTCTCTTATGCCTAGCATGGCAAACCATTATTACTATGCTAGAGATGATGTTAATTTACATTATTTTACACTTCTAAATTGTAAAGTTCAGAGTCTGCTTTGGATGATCTGGACAGCAGTACATTGTAGGTGCTCTCAAAGGCAGCCAGTGTAGATTGTGATTCAATGCTGTAACTGACATGCTGTATCATCCCTTGTTATTATGTCAGTAATTTTTCCAGGGCTAACATTTTCAGACTCTTAGAAAACCACCATATAAGCATGTCAGCAGAAAGAGGCAATGGACACTTTGTCTTCCAACCATACTATTTAGAACAAGCAAAACACTTCACTATTAAATGGTTGCACTCACAATCTGGCAGTTCCTTGGGATACCTATAACTACCCAAATGACTTTAGCAAGTAGATAGAGTACCTGTGTTTGTAAAAGTTTAATGGGAAAAGGCAATCAGCCTCTTTCCCCTGTTCCTTTCAGTCCTTGTAATTCTAATTCAGAAAACAACCGAATATATTTTTCTGATTTATATTCCCATATCTGTCATATCCCAGCTAACCAAAATGTGCAACTGTGTCACATTAATTTCCACAATGAATTTTGGTTGCATGAAATTATGCTTAAAAAGTGATAATATAATGAGAAACACAGCCAGCAGTGCACTGAGAAAGACAATGTTTTTTAGCGTACTGTGTAAATGCTTACTTAGTTCCAAGAACAACTTGTGCTAATATTATAGCATTAAACTGAAGATCTTCTCCACGGACACTCCCTTGTTGCGGGGAGAAGCTTGCGTGCCCTTATGAGGTTGTGAGCTATGCTGGCAGTGGTTGTGCCTCTTGTAGGGTCTCCCATGCTAGTCAGGTCTCAGCTGAAGGGTCAGACAAAGTGTGTCCACAGGCAGGATGGGCTCTCTAGCCTCCCGGCAACCATCCTAGGAGAAGGACAACTCTAACTCCAAACCCGGGCAGATGGAGCTCGCTTAGCCCTGTAAGGCCATCCATCTAACTAAACATACACCCTGAGGACTTTGCTGCCACCGTCCACGCTTGCTAGGGCCTAGCAGATGAACCTGAGGACTAAAG
>VWZG01007534.1:12700-32659 GCA_013396735.1 Grallaria varia
CCGGCCCCCGCGGCGCAGCGGGCGCTGTTGCGCAACCCTGCCCGGCGCTGCCGCTCCTGCCCCCGCCGCCGGCGCGGCGCGGCTCCCGCGGAGACGGAGCGCTGATTCATGGGGCCCCGCGCCGGCCGCCTCGGCGAGGAGAGCGCGGCGCTGCCGCTGCCCCCGCGCGGGGTGTGAAGCCCCGGCCCCTCCTCCGCAGCCCCGGGCTCGCCCGCCCTGCTCGGGAGTGTGGTCCCTGCCGGGAGCCGCCGCGCCTGGCGCACAGAGGGAAGCGTTGATGCATCGCTGTGGAAATTCATTGTGTGACTTTCTGGGTATTTACTGAGTTTCAGACCGAGATGCAGCTCTTGAAAGCTTTATGGGCACTAGCAGGAGCAGCGATCTGCTGTTTTCTTATATTTGTCATCCACTCACAGTTTCTTAAAGAAGGTAATTATATCTGCATGTCTACATACCCTGTTCTTTAATACTAAGGTCTTTAAGGGGTGCCTTAATTATTTTTACCGTTTCCAGTATGTTCTATTTACAGCAGTGCTTCCACGCTATTTTTCCTTTCTGTTAAAGCCTTCTCATTTTTTTTTTTTTGTTGCTTTAGATAATAGGTAGCTTTAGACTTACATTTTTTGTAAATGTATATATATATATGAAATCTGTGTGATGTTTATATTTGATGTTTTAGCTGACGTCTCATTTCTTTATGAGGCATGTGTAGAAGATATTTCTTACTATCAGATGACCACAGAACAGTAGTCATCGTGGGAATATTAATAAACCAAAAAAACCTTTAACAAGTAAACGTCTTATTTTTATACCAGATCAATAGGCATCTTTTCCCTCTTCTTTATTCAGTACATTTTCAATAGATGGCACTAAAGTTCTATGGAAAGGGCAGGGCAGAGCAAATCCTGGGCATTCAGCATCTTCCTTATCCTCCTTGCTGCCCCGAAACGGGAAGAGGCCTTTGCGTGGTTTCAAGGCTCTTGTTTTTTCTGCCTTGTGGTCAAAAAAATTGTGGTTATAATTTACAGGAGAAAATACTTTGAATTGTAGGGCAAGCTTTCCTCTTTTATTTCCCACCCTCCCCCCCACTTGGCAAAAATTATGTTTGATTAAGAGGCCAGAGGGATTTTCTTGGGGAGTAACCCTTGTATTGCTATTTTTTGTTTTGTTTGTTTGTTTTCTTTCCTTATGAAATTACTTTTTTTTTTTTTTCCAACTACTACAATCCCACTGCTGATTTCTGAAGCAAACTGTAGTCTGAGGCTCAAGTGTGAATCCTGAGAAATGGGTATATATTTGGTGGTGTATGGGAAAGCCTAGTGCTGTTCTTCAAGTAGTATTAACTAATAGAACACAGCAATGTGGTGAACCCATTTATTCTTTCTTAGTATTATAATCCAGTTGAGATTATAGCTGCAGGAAAAAGGAGCCCGGTTTAGCTTGATTGCTGGCTGCGCAAAGCAGGGAAAAAACTTTTTTTTGTGACTGGGACAAAGTTTCACTCAAGGCTGGGCAAAGCGACAAACTTGCAACCACTGAAGTATCTGTACTGTTTTTAATTTAGTGTCAGCACGAGAAAAGTGTGACACTGTACATTTTCACCGATTTCTTTTTTTTTTNCTGTAATTTTTACCCATTTTTTTTTTTTTTTTTTTTTTTTTTCTGAAATTAAACACTGATTTGCCTAATTTGGTTAATTTAGAACTATTTTTCCAGGTATCGCCAGTGCCAAAGATTTTTCCTTTAAGAACCCTACCCATACTCTAATTGCATTGTGTGCAATGACTCCCACATAGTGACTTATTTAACATTCTTTTAAAATGCTCTAATGAGTGTATTTAGATATATATATATGTCTAATGACATGGCCTGCTTTGAGGAGATTTTGCAGGACTTCAGGCTATTTTTTGACAGTATTTGCCATTATGCTGATTTTTTTTTTTCCTTTCAAGTCTCTTAGTGCTTGAGATCTGTATTACTGTAAAAAAATCCATAAAGGAAGAAGTATTTTGTTTCCCTTAAAATATTTCTTGTTGGTTTGTAGAAATAGAAAGCTTGTTAATTTCTTTAGAAAAACAGAAAGAAACCATTACCATATATGAAAGACTTTTAACACATTACATTTCTCCAGCAATTATAGCTATTCTTAATGTGGACTGCAGAGAGCAAACTGAAGCTCTTGTGTTTGTTGGATAACTTGATTACATCAGTTTGTTTATATTTGTTCCTGAAATATTTCTACGTTCTTTACTCCTGAGATCTATATACTGATTGTAAATATAGGTTGCCTGTATTGGACTAGTTGTCAGACTTTTCTTTAGGGGTGCTAATCTCCACAACAGGATTTTGACCCCTTCCATATAATTACTTCAGAAGTCTGTGTATTCTTACTCCCTGTAGTTTCAATAATTACACTGAATAGTTTAGTGAAGTTGAATGAAAGTCTGCATGGTATAATTGAGCTTTTTCTTTATGAAGAACTTTTAAAATATTCAATAAAAATGATTGGTTTAAGCATAATATAGTCAAATGCAGGCATATAAGAGAAGGATAAATAAATAACAGTGAATTTAAGCTGTAAATTGCAAACAGTTTGCAAAATAAGATTTACATTTCCATTTTATTTTTTATTTTTATTTTAAAACCTGGTGTTTTATATTATTTTCTGTAAGAAAAGAAAGGGAAAAAATGTGAGGGAAGGACTAGCAAATAATCTGACCATTTGCCTACCACATCAGTTTATTAAGTAAACCTGTATAGAGAAGAATATTTGTGAGATGGCTGTTACCTTACTTTCAGAAGACTTGAAATTTGTTTTCTGATGTTAGAGTTAGCCCTTTATGTCATAATTTTATCAGAAGTTAGGAACTGTATGTCTCACTGCACATGACTTGTTAGACTGTTGATCTCTTGGCAAAAAGATTAATTTCCCATTGGAGCTTAATGAGCTACACAGGCTTGCTGTTCATAACTCAGCTGTGTGGTCGAATTCCGAAGTTAAATGCTTGGGCATTTTAATTTGATTAATTCTTGTGCAGAAGGATAATTTCCTGTAGTCCCAAAGAACATTCAAATAAGCCACCAGTTTGCCTAGCTTGATCAGATTAGCTGATAACACAGATCTCCTGAGACAATTTGACAGTACAAGTTCATACACCAAGCATCTCTTTTGTATGCAAGACAATTGATTTAAGAAGAATGGCATGTAAAATTAATTAAAGTTCTGACTTAATTTATTAATGCATGCTCTTTCTATTTCTGCATATTTCATAATATTTACTGCTTATTATTTTTCCAGAGGCAGTTCTTAGCAGAAAACTGACATAATCTTCACTTCGTACAAAAGCATGTAATTAACATGTCTTTTTCTGTGTTAATTTTCTTTTACTCACTTGGAATTGCTGATGTTATCTGTTACGTTACACTCTCATGACCTATTAACAAAAGTTATTTTTATAATTGTAGTTGTACTGCATGGCTATAGTGTGTAGCACTTTCATTACATCCATCTGAAACTTATTACCAGAACTACGTCCTCCTTCAGTCACATTCATAAATGTGAGATTGTGTGTTGCAACAGTCAACCGAGAGTTTTTCACACTGTAAATTTCATTTTAGTTCCTATGCTGAACTTAGATTTTCCTCTAAGAAGCCCAGTTGTAATTCTTAAGTATTTCTACATACATTGTTGAGTTGAGACAGTTTGGTACTAGCACTACATTACTGCTGTATAAATGCTGTTAAGAAACAATGAATGCTTGTTCTGAGATGAGTGGGAAAGAGCTGTTTAAATGTCTATTTTCATGAATATGTTTTCTTCAGGAAGTGAAGAATGGGTGACACAGGGTGCCATTTTTCCACGCTTAGGCTTTTGTGTGGAAATACAGGTCGTCCTGTGGCTAATCCATTCCCCTATGTCCAATCTGTCCTTCAGTGTTTCTAAAAGATGAATAGAGCTGTGAACCCAGAAAAGGGTATTGTGATATATAATTGCAGTCCCATGCCTGTCTGATCTTCCTGCAAAGCAGTTTAACATACTCAAGTCAGCTGTAGTCAGTATGAAGGAGTGTTAAAAATTGCAATATCTAAAGCTTTTTGCATACACTATTGAAAATTAAAAGTAGCTGATTACATTTGCTACCTTGTCTGATTTTAAATAATTTATTATGTAATATTGTTTAACACATTTATTCAAGGAGAACTGAGAAACATTTGAGTTGGTGTTACACCCATCGAATGTGGAAACTGCTTTGCCCCTGACAAGTGTCTCTTTCACCTAGAAGAACATTTTAACCACTCAGACACAGCAGTGATGGGGAAGGGTAAAACATACAGTTTCTAAATGTCTTTGAGTCTCACGGAAAGTAGGGCACTTAAGGAGAAACTTCAGAAGGCTGTGTTTGTATGGCAGCCCAGGGTGTGTTACAGCCCTGGATAAACTATAAAGCTTTTTTTTTTTTTTTNTGATTTCTCATTAGGAGATGGGAATGTTTTATTTATCAAAGATGATTTGATATTTTGAATGGTTTATGAGATTAGGGTGGTGTGAGCCTTGTTTGAAGAGGGACTTCACAGAAACATGGATTCAATCTCAAGAATTCTATTTAAAATGTAGAGAATTGGAGTATTCAGATATCAAAACCATATTCTTAATCCATTGGGTAGATGGTCAGTAGTAAGCTCTGTAAAATAGGGTGATTTTCTGTTGATATATTCCAGTAGTTAAGTAGAGACCGGAAAATACCAGTATTTCTGTTATAGCCAGATGATTATGGCTATAAACCAGAATTCTAATATCATTTGTGCAGATTTAGCATATACTTATATAGATGAAAAAGGTATCTGTTTAGCACTTTTTTTCATAATTATATTTTTTTCTTTGCCTTAGGCAAAAGATAGCAATTATTGGTTACAGTTGTTGGCACTTCTGTGTCAATCACATTTAGAGGAATTTGTGTCACAGTAGCAAAAAATACTACAGCACTTTCTTTAAAGGAGTGTGCTATTACATATAACTTCATTAAGTTTTATACTTAATATCTTTTTTCTGTCACCTTTTACAGATTTAAATGTTGTAGCCTGCTCTAAAAATATGGAAAAAGCTTTATGCGTATTTATATGTTTTTAGCATGTATATTTTGACATTGACAATAATAATACACATATTCTATTTAGCTGTGTAACTCCAAATAACTCTGCTACACCTCTGCTAATATTTGAAAATGTCTACTGACAGTATACGCAAGATGATTTTTTTAAAGAGCTTTCTGTTCAAATAACCTGATAGGTTGAGGAAACTGATAAAACTAATGTTTACTGCAGTGTAAAACATTTTGAGGAAAGGAGTTATCTTCTACAATGTTTTGAGCCTTTGGCCCTCAAAATTTTCCTGGAAAGAATTTGAGTGTGACTTAATATGACACATAATATTGTCAGCCTTTCATTCCTTTCATCTTTCTTTTATCTTTTAAACATTTAAAAATACTTGAAACAATTAAACACAGTTAGAAAGGTAATTGCTTTAAAGAAAGTAGGGGAAAGAAAAAAGCATTTCGGTTTATGTTAGAGTTGTTTTTTTTTTTTCAATTTACCCTTTTATGCTTTTGCTGTGTCTCTAAACAGTAAGATACCTTGCATACCAGATGTGCTGCATGTGTTACCTGTATATATAGTAGAACTGAGTTGAGGACAGCGTGTCCCAGCTGCCAATTTGCCTGCTTCTGAAGGGATTGTTACTTTTGATGCAGAGTAGTATAATTTTTTCTCCTGTCTGTCTTCCATATATTTTTGGGGGGCGGAGGGAGATGTAGTGTGCTGTGGAGAGGCAGATATGAATGAGATTATCAGTGCAGCACATCAGGATAGAAAGAGGCACAGAATGCAGAAGTGGAAGGTTTCCTCTTCCCATCCAGGAAACAGAGTTGGCAGTTAAAAAACTCTAAGCTTGAATAAATGTTACACAGGAAAGAAAATGTGAAAGATAACCAATTTGGGAGCATTTCTTTGCATTTTTTATAGTTTTATGGCAACTAAATAGAATTAAGAAGACCCAGTTCAGTGGCTGTCTGACAGCATGAGTATGAGAAAAGTTCCTGCTTTGAGATAAAATAGCTTTGTATTTGAAATGTTTTGATGTTTTCAGTTAATTACTGTTTTTTTTTGCTTTTGTTTTTGTTTGTTTAGGTTTTTGTTTGTTAGTTTTTTTCAATGGGGCTGGAGAGATGTAGTAGTGAAAGGAAACAGTGCAGACAAATTTCTCAATCATTTTCTTTTTGGGGAGACAGGAAAGATGTTCTCTATCTGGCATCTGCTGTGCTGGGATATACCAAGAGGGGGAGTCTGGCAGTTTTTCTACCCGTAGAGGGTAGCTTCGAAATAGTCTTTGATTTTGGGTGTGTAATATGAAAGAAGTGCATGTCTTCATGGAGAACTGCATCGTAGATGGTATAAACCTCCTAGTTTTCCTGACTGAACAACTTTAAAAGAGATATTAGTAGCAGAATTTCAGTAGCCTTTTTATAATTGACTGTTTTCATGCCCCAAGGGTACAAGTGATGAATTATTGACCTTTCTCAGCATTTATCAGGACTACCTGTTCTTAAAGGCAGTATAATAGACTGATGCGAGTCAGGTCATACAAAAGTGTGTGCTCTTTAGGTGTGTTGTTTAATATGTATTTTTCTTATTTCTTATCAGGCATACACTATATCAAATATTAAACTGGAAAAATAAGACACAAGTGAGATTTTTTGAAACTGAACTAAAAAGGCTACATGGCAAAAAAACCCCAACACGTATTTATAAACCAAGAGTTCAATATAGTATTGCTAAGAAAAGCTGTACATTTTTTGAGTAGTCAAAATATAGATAAAATTATTCACTTCACATATATATTTAAAAAGTAAATTATTGTCATATGAAAAAAAAGATGCAAGACAATTGTACTAGTGGTAACAACAGTATTTGTTTTCTGGTATTATTTAGATATCACAGTTGGAATATAGTTGGAATTGGTGGCTCAGCTGAATATAACTGTCCAACTGGGGGACCTATTCCATCCAGTATCTGGATTTTAACAAAGATTTCTTTTTCTTGGAAATTATATACTCTTGGTACTTATAACCCATAGTGATAGTAGGTTCGGCTTAATAACAAAATCCAATTATTAGCCTAAATGTGCTTTTTATGCCTGTTCCAGATATATAACACAACATAATGAATTCACTTATTCATTATTTTTTACCTTTGGCACCACATCAGTTCACAAGTATCTGCTACTCAGAACAATAGATCTTCTTACTAATTGTTGTTAGTCTTGTGAAAAGCAATGAGTAACATTTTTGGAATATGTCCAAACAGCAAATTAACATATAAATAACCAGTGAAAAAATAATGTCATGGATCAATACCTTTTGAAATATTTTCTTAGAGGGAATGCTGTACTAATGAGTGTTCACGTGGGTGATGCATTATTTTTGACCGTATAGCAGAACGTAGAAGATTTTATTAATTTGTCAGGTGAAAAATTGTACTTGTAATAGACAAGTATAGTCTGGATCTCATCTTCTTTCTAACATGCCACAAAGCTATATGGTATTCCAAAGTCTAGATATTTAATTGCAGTCACACATAAGGACAGATTAGGTGGATCCACAGGAGAACAAAGGGAACAGCTAAACCTTCAGAAGATTTGACCTAGAAAAGAGAACTAAAGACACTACAGTTACTGAGTTTAGAGAGGAGCTTAGTAGAATGACAAGAGATTCCAGTGGGTAAAATTCTGCCTTAAGAATAACAAACCATCCTTTCTTTAAGGTGGGAAGATCAGAAAAAGCAGTGAGTTCAAACTGATTTGAGGGAAATTTAGGCTAGACATTGGGAAAAGTTGCTGCAGATTAGTGCTGTGCTTTAGGGAAGACTTGCCAATGGCAAGAACAGTTCAGGACTGGAATATATTTTCTTGTGAAGCTGTGAAATAGGAGAATTTTAATTTTCAGGTTAAAATATTACCTCTTGGAAACAGTATTGTTAAGTTGAAGCAGACAGGCAGACTAAGTGACTTTCTGAAGTCCTTTCAAGTCTTGTCCTCCAAAATGAGCACTTACCTGAATCTTAGTTAGAAAGGTAAAAGATACTTAAACATCTAAATTCAGGGCAGTTTGCTGTAGACTGCGGAAGCGAATAGGCTCATGAGATGCTACCCCAGGATCTGGAAGTATTCATAGGGCAGAATAACCCTCAAGAAAAAAACTGGTGTTTTAAGTATTTTGTTAGCTAAATCAGATCTGTTTTTTGAGTTGAAGATGTAATTTAAAACAAACGAAAAAAGGAAGAGAAAATCTCATGATTAATGTACATGAGATCATTCTTTTAAGTGCTGTTTGTTTCAAGCTCTTTAGGACTTGAAGGTGTCCTGAAGCAGGACCTTGCTGTGTTCGCTTTTCTTTGTGCACAAAGAACAGCGAAATAGGAATATTAGTATAATTCACTTTCTGATTCTTCTTATAGATGAGGATTTGGGATTCTTATGGATAGGATTGTTGATTTCTGCCAGTCTGTTCCTGTTACCTCAGCACCTGGAGGTTTTATCTCCAGGTGGGCTACTCTGACCTCTGGTACGGGAAGCACAGAGCCAGCCCCACAACAACATTTGGGTGAGCTGCAAATGGCTTCGCAAGAGTTCCCTGTTAACCTTTGTCTCTTTGGTGGTATGGGTGATTAAAAGCTTTGTGTTCATTGCAGTTTGTCACGGTGTGTACCTCGGTGTGATACTGTCCAATTTTTGACATCTTTATGATTCTAAATCCAGTAGCAAAAGGAAAATTAGAAAGTTGTGCTGACAGAAAGGCTTGTGCGTCAAGATAAGGACAGGGAGAGATCATTCACTGGTTACCATCAAAGACAAAACAAATTTGATTCGGGGAAGAATTAATTTCATTTACTGCCAATGAAGATAAAAGTAGGGTCATAAGATACAAACCCAAATCTTAAAACACCTTTACCCCATGACTCCCTTCTTCCCAGGCTTTACTTTGCTCCCAGTCTCTCAGCCTTCCATTCTGAGTGGTACAGGGTGACAGGGAATGGGAGTTGCAGTCAGTTTGTCACATACTGTCTCTGTTGCTCCTTCCTCTTCATACTCTTCCTCTGCTTCTGCATGGAGTCACTTCGTGGGTGATGTCCTCCACAAACTTTGTGTGGGTCATTCCATGGACTGCAGTTCTTCCTGAACTGCTCCAGCATGAGTCCTGTCCATGGGGTCAGTCCTTCAGGAACAGACTGCTTCGTCATGGGCTCTTCTCCCTGCAGGTCCACAGAACCTGCCAGGAGTGTGCTCCATTGCAGTCTTCCCCATGATGTCACTACCATCTTTGAGCATCCATCTGCTCCAGAGTGGGGTGCTCCATGGGCTGCAAGTGGACCTCTGCTCCTCTGTGAAAGGCCTGGATACTAGTTGTTTTGTTGAGCAGCACTGACGTTTCTTAAGCAGCACTAACGTTTCTTAAAAGACAGGAAACAAAGTTTTTAGAAGTTACTGTATTGCAAGTTAAAATTTCTTGACGCTGGTTTTTCAAAAAACACTTACGCTTTATATGGTTGTGTGGTGACTCCTAACTAATCCTGAGAGTGATGTATATGATATCTTTTGGTAATTGCTACTGTTTTATTGTATTAAATTGCATAGTTTTCTGCATAATTCTTTCAATACAAATTTATGGCTTTAAGGAAGAAGAAAAACCAAAGCACTGCTCCATTATTCTGAGTTATACGTGTTGTGGGGATGTGCATTGTGAGTCTGGGAATAGATTTAGCCTCAAGAGAATCAAACAGTAGTTTGAAACGGTCGCAGCTTGAGTATCACCTTGCTTACGGCTATGAACTAATTGAGATTAAACTAAAATAGTTGTGAGATGCTCTTTCTTCCTGTGCATCAGCAGTTCCCACTATCTGATAATGCTTTAAAAGTATTATTTAGTCATTAAAAAAAAAAGAATGTGGTTTTGTCTTCTTCTTTTGTTCTAGATTTTGCCTTTGTTTTTCTAAATACGTGCTGGTAGATGAGGTAAAGAGTCTTCAGCTTAATTTATTGTGAGGAGGTCTTGTAACTGTTTGAAGCATTTTTGTATACTTGGCTATAAAACTGTATAGATTGTACCAGATGCTGCCTTATCTTGTTTTATGGAATTATAATGGATGCTGATGAGTTTTAGAGGCAAGCCTTTAAAGATAAAAATCACTTTGCTGTGTGTTATTTTCTTTGGTAGTATATAGTAGCATCTCCATTTTGTTGAATCTTTTCACCTTTCCATTATTTTGGTTAACATTTAGTTAAACTTTTTGTATTTTAATATTCTGAGAAGTTCTGTGTCATCTCTAAAGACTATTAAAACATTAAATATGTATTTTACCTGTTATTTAGCTAATAGTGACATGATTTTCAAGTGGGCTGAAGACCTGAGAATTCCCATTACCGCCAGTTGGAGATTGTATGATAGGATACATGGGTTGAGCATTTTCTTGGACATGTCCACTTATTAATTTCATGCCAAGGTCCAACAGTTGTAATTACTGGTTAATTCATAGCCAGACAAATATCCATTTGTTGTGATATATAGACATCACTTGTAATGTTAAGTATTTATAAAAAAGGCATTGTAAATTTGGTGTACAAATTAGCAGCAGTTTTTCCTTTTTATTGCACTTTCCTGAGCCCCAAAGCGTTTTGCAAGCCACACGTAGATTTTCACTTTTAAATAAACTGTCTCTGGTAACAGTCTTAAGAAAGTAATCTGTAAGGTATGAATTTTGAAGGAAGCAATATGATTAGAGAAAATGAGTTCGCTGTTTGAAGGTAGGAATGAAATCTTGTCTCCATGGATGGTGAACTTCTTGCTGTTTTCACTGTTGCTCCTGTGTTAACTGGGTTGCGCAGCATCAAGGCTCTACTTCAGTATAATTTTGCCTTGATTTATCGACTTGGGAAAGTGTTCTTTCCTATCTGTAAAATATGTGAGGTAAATGACTTTGAAAAATAATTCCTACTAAAACTGTTCAAATGAACTGATTAAACCATGTGTTTCACTGGAGAGTTTTGCTTCACACTACAGTTCCTTCTCCCATACTTGGGCAGTCCAGCTCCTGGTGACACTGTCTTCTACTGGTAAAATGAGGTTATTTTCCTTGTTCCACAGATGCTAAAGATTATGGCTGTTGTGTAACTGCATATTCTAATGCAGTGAATTATTAGTGTTAGTAGTATGTGCTTCTGCTTAATTATGTACTTAGGCCTTACCTAGAGCTAGAGCCATACACTTGCAGTCACTTAACAAATCTAGAGATGCTCACAGAAGAAGTGCAAGAAAAAGATTGTTGAATTATACATGAGCAAGTAGTTAAAATAACAGAAGTTATGAAATATCATTTCTCCTCAGTGCCTCTTCACAGGCTTAATGCTTTTCTTCAGCTAAAATTGCCAAATTTCTTCAGTGGTCCTTGTCCACCTCCAACACATTCTTTCTGGTTTGTCTTGCATGTTCTCCCAAGAGAACACAGCTTCATTCTACACACATGTGGGCACCTGAGAAAAAAAGGAGATGGTGAAAGGATCTGTTATAATTCTGAACACTGGGCTTTTCTTCCCTAGTTTTCAGGCTGTCTTAAAAATTAAAACCATGTTACCTTTGCCTCTGTGCTTGCATAATTATATGTATAGCCTTGACTGTTCCTCTACTCATTATAAAATTCTTCCAGTCTGATTTTTAGCAGAGAATATGGCTGGCCGCGTGATCCAGTTCTCTGGGCATTAGGGTGTTGTGTGTTAGCTAATGAATTACCTGTATTCTGATCTAGTTTTGTTACAGTATAGTCTGAAAATTTTCTTTTCTAATACTGACAGAGAATTAAGATGAACAAGGACTTTGTGCCCTTTTTATAACTACTTCCTCTTTTCTACGTGGGAATTTTTTACTGGCCACCACAGTTGCAAACTTCCGGACAACTGGTCCCTTGGGAGGACAGTACAGATCATGGAATCATAGAGTGGTTTGGGTTGAAAGGGACCTTAAAGTTCATCTGGTTCCACCCCCCCTTCCACTATACCAGATTGTTTAAATGCTCATTCTGGGGAGACCAAGTGTATATGTAATTAAGCTCCTATATTTTCACATGCATTTTATTGTATTGTTATATTTTTAAGTTTTCTTATTCGTTTTTGTGAGCTCTGTTATAGTGAGAGCTAAAGTACTTTCGATTTATAATACTTCTCAATATTAAACCTAGTTTATTGAAATTGTGTAAGTTTAGTAATTTGTAATATGGTGTAAAATGAGTTAAAAGTCTCTATTTGTTATGGGTATTTTAATGAGTAGTGAAAATTATTCTCAGATCACAAATTGAGATTTGCAAGCCTATCTTTTTCAGCAGATGAGATGGGAGTCAAATTAAAAGGACTAAGTTTTCTCTCAGATTCATTCTAATGCTATAACTCTGACAAGATGATGATGGTGTTAGATCTGTCTCTAGGCTGGTGTAATTCCTGTTCACTGCATCAGGGATTGCAGACGCCTGTGCATCTTTAGGCAGGCAGGTTCTTGAATTCAGTAAATTTGTCCAGTACCAGAGTGGCATATCAAACCAAAATTTTCTTCATAAGAAAATGGAGCAATCATACTTTCTTTTCCCGATTTTTTTTTGTCTTTAAGAAAATCAGAAAAAAACAAAACCAAAAACAAAACACAGTAAAATTTAAATGGAATTTGCAGTAAAAAGAGCAAGAAATGGACTGAAATGTGCAACATATCTCATTTTCTAATAGTTTATAATTGTAAAATCCAAACAGAGAAACCTTTGCCATAGACCTACTCATTTGTTTGGAGGCTTTCTCCTGCACTTATTTACATTATATTTTAAAAGTGAAGGTTAAGCAGAGATGTGCTTTAATCCTAACTTCTCGCTGTAGCTTCATCTTTCAAGATAAACTGTAGCCATTTAAAGTAAAAAGAGATATTCTGAGTCCATATATGAGAAAAGATTATGTACAAACACAAAGGAAATACAGAGTTTGTAATGAAGCCTCAATGTTAATTTACATTTTGAAAAAAAAAAAAAGTTGCCATAGTAACGTGCATTGCAAAAATTTTCTATATCTGATGTATTAGACTGAGGACACTCTTAACTTGTGTGACATGTTTCTCAAGTTTTGTGAACAAGAAAGCATAATTCTGTGCACTTGTGGGGTTGGCCTCAAGTAGTTTATATTTGAGCAAAACATGATAAAATATACAGGCATTGGTATATTATGTAAACTGAGTCTTTTCCAATCAACTTCCTAATTATATTGTCCCTAAGATAATTACTGTTTCATTTTTTGGCTTTTTTTCCTAAAAGCATCTAAAATATATGGATGTTTTTCAATACGAGAGTTTGTTGTGGCTCTGTTGCTGTTCAACAGCTATGCATTTAATATTGATGATTTTTAAACATGCGGTGCAGTATATTCTGTCTGTCCCCATAAATTTCTTTCTAATTCTGTTTTATTCACTACCTTTTTTTCTAGAACAAACTTACCAATAATATTTTCTGTATGAAACTGAGCTTTGGTGAAGAGACGAAAGGGTAGAGTTTAATAGTGAGATCCATCTTTGCTATTTTAAAAGGCTAGTTTTAGTACTGTGCATTATGAGTATTGCAAACTCTAGTTCTCAGTGCCACAGGCTGCTCTGTTAGTTTTCTAACTCCATGTGCCAAACTGAGCAAAATACTTGCATGAGCCAATTTGCAGGGTCAGTTGTTTAACTAGTTAATTTACTGCGTATCTCAAGTCTCAGCAAACAGCCAGTTTTTATTTTCAGTGCTATTTATGTATTTTATACTGATTAAGAATTATGTAAGAAATAATGTTTGCACCCAGTCATCTAATGCTTTCTAAATATTGCTGTGTTGGATCCAGCTCTACTTATGACAGCCAGGGACCTTTTGACTCATGGGAGCTCTGAGCTATTTAACTTTCTAAGGTGACATTTTTGCTGAAGTGAAGTTCAGTTGAGTGTTATAGCTTAGATAGTTCTTCCATACTGGTTTGTTAGATATAAATATGGATCTCATTTTTACATATGTTAAATGTAGTAAGAACAACTACTTACGACTAGATAGCAGTAAGGTATGCCACCGTTGCCATTTTTCAGCTGCAGTTCTATTGCAAAGTCTCCTTTTCCATTATAAATTATTATTGTCTTTTTTTAAGTAGCATTTATTCTTTTATGTAGAATCATAAAAAAAATAAATCGAAAGTACACAGATCTGAGTACACCTAAACCATTGCTCTGTTTTCAGACCTCTCGTGATGGGGATTCTACAGCTTTCCCACATTTTCATGCTGCACTCATCTGTTATGTCTGCATTTACTCTGAGTGGTTGCTGTGGTATCAATCATTTTGTCATGTGGGAAGGCTGGAGCAGAAAGCACACACACACATACAGAGCTCTTTGAAATCCTAACATCCTTAACCCAATTAAATCATAAAGATAGTACTGTATGTATGATTACTGGATTGCAGTTGCAGAATGTGGTGAACAGCAAATCAAAAAGCAGTTTTCGGTCCCTGCCGGGGAGGAGTAGGACCTCTGAGGGCACCCAGAATCAGTGGTAAGGTGTGGCATTCCTAACCGAGGAGGCAGTGCTGGGACAATCCTATAATTCCTTGGCGTTTGCCCTTGAGGGAGCTGCAGCCATTTTTCTATCCCAAATTGTTGCCACCTTTTTGTTTCCACCTCATACAAGGGTGTTTTATACGAGTGAAATGCATGTTCCTTGATTTTCCTTGTTATGCTGGTTCTATTGAACTCCCAAAACTAAAGTCCTTCAGTAACCAGTAACTGACCGTGCTTTATGTTTATAGCCCTGCCTCTGCCATCATCCTGATTTTACAGCCTGGGAGACCCCTATTTCACATCACTCGGCATCAGAATGCCTTCTTGTACTGCCCTGAGTGCTATTTCTCTGTTTTTCCAAAATATCCTAGCTCAACAGACCACTAGCCCGCTGTTTAGATGCAGAGTCCATGCATGTTGCTGATTAGGAGTAGAATCCATGAAGATCTTGACCACCTCCTGTGGTTGACCAAGACTTGCAACGTCTTGTGAGCGCAGTTCCTCACAAGACATTTGGTTTGTTTTGCCAGCTCTTTCTCGTGTTGCTTTGCTTCACATGGAAAGGCAAATGTCTAAGGGAGAATTTTATAGATTTTTGTCCTTCTTTCAAAAACACACAAGTTCTTCTTAACTTGAGGTAAAGAAGGTGTTCAAAGCAGCACATCTTGCTCTTCAGTAGTACAATTTCTGACAGTTTTGAAGGAAGTCACTAGCAAATGTCTGTCCAATGGGATAATAAAAAGTCATGTTTTAAATCCAATTTTATATAAACATTTGGTTCTTGGGAGTATTTAGTACATGCAGTTGCTACTGTTGACGATCTTGAATATTTTTGAAAATCATCCATCTCTAATTGCTGCGCTGTGATGTCTGACTTTGTGTTTCTGTTTTCCAAAGTCTTGGCAAATTATTTCTTTATGACAGAGATGGTAAGTCAATTTTGTGTTAGAGGCCAAAAATCTATGAGGAAATATTTCTTGCATGTACTTAAATAACATCCATCACCTGTGTTTTTGAATGTTAGGGTGCTGCAAGGCCAGCAGCTCCCTGGAGTGAGGGTGCAGGGGGCTCCCCAGGAGACCTGGTCAGGCATTGCCTGGCAGCCAGGGCTTGTCCCACCCCAACCAGGAGCCAGGCAGCTGGGGGCACGGGGACAGCCCCAGCCTTGGGCATGGGGACAGCCCCAGTCCCAGGCACCAGTCACCTCCCTGGGAACAGGGACAGGCCAGGCAGGGCCCATGGCAGGGCTGGGTTGTGGGAGGCTGGAGACCAGCCCTGCTGTGGCATCTTTGGGATGGGGTCTGGTGGCCCTGGGGGGCTGGAATGAGTTCCTGGGCTGCAGGCAGGGAGCAAGGGCATTGGTACTTTCAGGGCCCTGATGTTGTATCTGCTTTGTAGCTGATCCAGTAAGAAGGTCACTTAAACATGCTATAAATGCAGCAGGAGAGCGCCAGCATTCAACACACTGCATTTTGCATTTTTGCATATTATGTGCCAGATACAGACTTGTCTTTTAAAGACCATGTACATTACTTTATGGACATGGTAATGGGCCCTGAACAAGCTTAATCTGGACTGGCAGCTGAACAGAACTTGAGTCCTGTGCTTGGGATGATTGATATGTGTGATGTCAGTACTTCAAGGAAGTAGGATCTGCGCTTCTGAAAATGTCATTTCTTCAGAAGGATAGAAAAGGATACAGGAGAGGAGGGGGTAATACTCAGTTGAACTGTACTGGACTTTCTTGAAATCATCACTGGTGTTATCAGTTAGGTTTTTCTTCTCTAAACTGTGTACAATGAAAGGTTTTCTGTGTTTTAATAGTACCCAAAAGTCTTAGAAAGGCACTAAATTGTCTTCCATGGATCTGACTTTGTGAAATGTCTTGTGATGCAGCATCCACTGCAGGATACTTTTATACTGGTACTTTTATCTCCTTTCCATTTTCTTTCTTTCAACTGATACTTCAGACATTGAATAACATTTAATATGCGGCATCATAGTTCTTCTACAGCAATGGACTGTTGCCATCACACAGAGTTTAGGAATCATTGTAGTATCACATAGAAGTGATAGGACACTTAAAAGTAGTGAAAATGTAGTTTTACATTGCAATCTTAAAACAAATTGTAAAATTGAGGAGCAAACTGTGCTTGATTAAATTATTTTTTCCTCTCTCTATATTGCTTATTGTGATGTTACAAATATGACATTCATCCCTGACTGTGTTAGAGTAGCTTATATTTCAGATGTCATGCTTAAATTGTATATAAACATATTGATTCATTTCAACTGCAGTAATACAAAGTGGCCTTTGTATTCCTGTATGCAAAAGACAGGCTGCAATGTCAATGAGACCCACATTGTCCTTCAGTGGGATAATTGCCGTATTTTGCAATTATGATTTCTCAAAGGACATTTGATAGCGCTATACTGTGCAGGTGAATCAGTAACCAGAACTCTTACAAGTTCATTCAGCTTGGACAGTGTGTACTCTTTTTAAATTTTGCAAGTATCTCAGACGCTGCATGTGTGCAAGGAATGTGCAATGTACAGTGTAGCTTTGCTGGTGAAACCATCATCCCTCTCTACGAAGGCTTTACTTTGTATGTCAGTTGTATTGCAGTCACGGCTGCCGTGGAAGTTTATGTACAGTGTTGAGACTTGACAGGCTTAAATACATGTTTGTAGATGGTACTTTGACCAAATTTCAGTTTAGCTGCAAGAGCCTGCAGCAGTGAGGATGTGCTGTACTTTTAAGGGAGCTTGCGTACGTGTTCATTTGCATCTCAGTATATGGAGCATGTTTTTGATTTTCACTGGTATATAATGACTGCAATTTGGATTTTGGGTGAATATAGGAAATGTTGTGACTGCATAAATGATGTACTTATTGGATCTTAAGCTTTCACCACTTGCTTGAGCTATACTTATATTTGGGACCTATCCTTTCCACATTCTGCACAGGCAAAACCATTCTTATTTATACATCCTTACTGTTCAGTATCGTGAAAATTGAGTTAACCTGTTTAAAATGCATGTTTGTGTTCTGTGTATATGAGGGTGAAAAATATTTCATAAATGCAGTATGCAAGGGAATTGAATATTATGACTAAATGCTTACTAGTATATGTCATAAGTTTTAAGGAACTTGACTTTTCAAAGGTTTTTAACAAGAAGTGGAAGATAGAGAATAATTATCCACCTGCCAGCTAGTCAAAGACAATTGCTGCCTATCAGTTAGTAATGGTAAATTCTAAACTCGCACACTGAACCATTTGTTGGCAAAAAGCTGCCACCCTAACTATAATGTTTCCTTATAAATGTTAGTTAGTAGTCTTATGCACTGAGGGTCCCCATCTCTCTTTTGATCAGCTCTACAATGTTTTGTTGCTCAAGTCCTTTTACTCTATCTTTTGCCCTTTCCCAACTTTTATTCTTATAATGAAAGTTATCAAGTTAATCACCAGATCTGCATAGATCATAACAGTCAATGACATTATATTTTGTCTATAAGCTGAGTTTGTTGGAGATTTTTTCACCCCTTACTCCTATCATGGGCTGTTTCAGATTTTAATCAGTTTTGTTACTGGAAATATGGGAGGTTTTTTGTTTGTTTGTTTGTTTTGCCAGCTTTAATTTATTTGCAGCATGTATTCATTTGTTATTTTGCCCTTTCCTCCTTCCAGTATTTTTCCATACTGAAACTATGAATATGCTTTTTCCTTCTTGGCCTTTACTTTGCTTCACTAAAGAAAAGTATTTATTTTTCCAACACTGCTTCAGAATGTGTACATGTAGTACTCTTTTCATTACTTCTTTCCCCCACAAACAGTGGCTGGAAAATGTACAGTCTTACTTTTAGCTGTCTTGCAGTAGTGTTGAGCACTAACACTAATACTTGACTCCCTCTTTTTAGCTGTACCTCTCCCATTCCCATTTGTTAGGATAGCAGCAGCAGTCTCATAACAGTGATAGTGTAACATTAATCTGTCATCAGTACGTCGTTTTAGTCCTTTTTTTCTCCTTTGTCATTTCCAACCAGTAAATTCACAAATTTTTCATACATTTTATTTTTAGTTCCTGCCTACTTGGCTTTCAGTTTCATTGTTCTCATCCCACTTCTGTTAAACCCATCATCAGAAAGGCATTCAGTTCTTCCTATGTTGTATTTTAAGCTTTTTCTGTATTAACAATGCCTCTAAAATTTGTATCTCAGAATTCTTTTGAGCTTCTAATTAGATGTACAATAAAAAGAATTCAGTAACCACATTTGCAGTAACATTTTATTTTGCACATAAAAAAGCACTGGGGCAAAAAGCAAGATTTAAGATCTGATATGGGTTTAAACTGGCATTTGGACGTTAGATTTCCAAGTTAAAACTGGTGTCTCTTCTCTGAAGACGTGATCAAAAGGAGTATAGGCTTGTATTACTAGCTCAGTTTTGAAGGCCTTTATCTTATAAAATAATATTCCAAGCCTTCATAATTAAATTAGGAAGGCATGGTTTTTGGTGGTTTTTTTTGTTTGTTTGTTTTTGTTTTTGTTTTGTTTTTTGTGTGTTTTTTTTTTTTGTTTTGTTTTTACAGAACTGAACTCATAGTGGTTGGTTTAGCTATGGCAATTAATATTGAATTAATCACCTCTAATTTTATATTCTGTATTTTTTCTTCCTGTTACTGGCTGTAAAAACACTCAAAATATGTAATGGTTTTCACTTAGTTCATGTAGGAAAAGCTATGAGCTGAAGAATTAGTGAGGTTATTTGTTCTCTGGCAGTTGCACAACAATATTTTCTTTTGTTTTTTGATACCTGCTGTTTGAGAAATGTAGTTTGGAATTGCTGTGGCTTTTATGCCTACAAAGAAAAGCTTAGTGTCTTGTGATTTTGACTGCATATTTCCTAGTGTATCAGGGACAGAGGCTTTTCAATCTTGTTTTGTATTTTTAAGTATTTTTACTGCAAACAGATGATCAGAGTGTAGGAGAAGAAGGAGATGAATAAATTTCAAAGATTCTTGTTTTTATTATTTTTTAAAAAAATTATGAAATCCATTAAGAGCCTGAAAAGATCCTAGTGAATGAGGTAGAAAATGTTAAACATATATTGGACAGAAAAGCTTTGGATTTTGGTAATCAAATATCTGTCTTGATTTAAAAAAAAAAACCAACAAAACAAATTCCCACCACTTTTAGCAATTGAGTAGGTGAAATTAGATTCCCAAATATATATTTTTTCCTAGGGATGACTGTTTCATATAGCTTGCCTCTTTCATCTGTGAAAGAACATCTCAACTTTTTTTTTTTTT
>VWZG01007534.1:33348-44602 GCA_013396735.1 Grallaria varia
AACTCTAGTTTCCTTTTTTTTTTTTTTTTTATAGGAAGCACTTGCCTGACTTAATTTCACTGAAAGGTTAACAGAAGTTCATGATTCTTTTAAGTGAACCATGACTCAGCTTTGAACCAACCTACATGTCAAGGAGAGGTTTCTGATTTTATTCCAGACCAGCATAAATTGGAAGGTCTGAGATCCTGAGATGACTAACCCTGAAATTAACTACAGAATTTAAGTGATGAGCTCACATGAACTACACTAAGGAAAGAAAAACCATTGTTTTCCTGTAACCTGTTTTACATCTCTAATTCTCTCGTGCAGTATGTCCTTTATCCCGTGGACCAATCCCAAAATTCTGTCCTGGTCCCCTGTTTCAGAGAGTGATGAAAGCGTCACCTCCTGCTGGCCCTTCCGTTGTATCATTTGCTCTCGGGAGGATTTTGGAGGCATGTCCTTTATATTTCGCATCTCCTATCTTCTTTTGAAAATTGTTAATACACTTTTAAAAGTAACAGAGTTAAGACATTTCCAGCACTGTGCGAACTATAAGCTTGATTTATTTGGAAGTACATATTTTACTGGAGAAGGCAGTGTTCCCTAGATGCCTATAATCTGACTGTAAATATACAGGTTGGGGTTTTTTTAATATTAAAAACTCAACTAGAATTGTGATTTTTCTGAAAATAGAGTATTTTGGCTGAGTTCTGTGACCTCTTTTCTTCTGTAAATACATCGGGATTTATCTTGCTTCACAATAATTGCTGATTGAGGGTTTCTATTTTAGGCTGAATTTTTCCTGTAATGTATGTTTCTCAAATACTGCAGCAAAAACTGCAGATACCTTTATGCCTTTCAAATATGGGCTTTTTTTCTGTTGAAACTTTTGAAGGAAAAAAAAAAAGTAAAACTTACAGAATTTAAACCCTGCAAGTGTGATTTGTATATGCTATGACTTTTTCATTATTTACTAACTTGAGATGCTATAAATCTTATCCTTGGAATCAAAATACTCTGCTCTATGGCTGCAGCAGTAGCAGTGCTTAGACAGCAAGTAGCGAGTTCAGCTGACAAGATTCTGGCTGGTGTTTCTCTAACACCAACATGGCTCATAGAAAATGGATACACAGACTAATTCTGGCAGGAGTAGCAAGAGCTCTCATAGGAAGAAGGTCTGTGCAGGTTGGAGAGCTGTGCAACTGATCTAAACAGTGCTCATCTGAATCACCAAACAGGCTGGGTTAAAATTCCTCCAAAGTAAATAAGATTTATCAGTTTCAGCAAGCAAACCTGCAGAATTTGATAAATGTCTACAAAAGACATTTTAAAAGATAGCTAGAAAGCTTTCTTGGCCTGAAATTCAACCAGCTTTGAACTTATCTATATACTGTTTAATTAATGTCTTTGTGGAACAACATTAAAATAATACTGTGCTCTAATCCTCTAAGAAGTAAGGCTGCCTCAGAACTGCAGCTGAACTACGTGCTGCATAAATTAAAATTTGCAGTGCACAGTATCTTTCTGGAGCTTTATTAGGTGGTGTGATTATGCAAAAATAGAAAAGTATGAAAATGGACATTTCCAAAAAATCATTACTGTTCTGTTATCTTCCCTTTTTTAACATTTAAGTACTTTTCTACTTGGAATTTGTGTGTTTTCATTTAATTATTTCATCTACTACTGTTAAGGAAAGCGCTCCACAGTTTGTGTTGTACATCTGTATTTTTTTCCTAAATACAATGTGCCTAATAGAGGAGAAAGCAGTCATTTATTTCAACATGTCATTAATTTTCTCAATTTACTCTGTTTCTTGGTCAATAGAATAGGCTTTTCAATGTAGTGTAAACTAATTCCAGTCAGAAGAAAGTGATGTTAACACAAATGACATTTTTTAAATGAGAAATATTACCAAATACTCAATATATTTTGTCTGCACAGGACCAGGCTTTGAATAAGTCTGGAATATAGCTAGCATATTAACACTGGTTGTCAAGCAGAAAGAGGGAAAGGCTGCCCTTCAGAGATGGGGGTTAATTTAATCTAAACTGCTTGGTGGTCTTCAGTTTGGCAGCTCCATTTTGGCTGATGGAAGAGCAGAGGTGAGCCATCACCTGTCCCCTGCCCCTCCCTGTTTCAGCACGGGTGGGTTCGGGGGAGGCGAGCTTGCACTGTCACACTGCTCCTGGTGAATTCAGCAGCCAGAGGCAAGGGCTGATGTGGGTCTTAGTGGCACCTGTGCTGCTGTGCCAATAGTCTGCAGGAAAACACCAGCAGGTGGAAAAAACCCTTGTAAATTAGTTTCATTGCTATGAAATCAATCGGGTTAGAGATTCGCCCCTCTGGAGGGTTTCTGTTGTTTAATGGTAAACACTGAAAACCGACTCCAGGATATTAAACTGAGATTATCCCTCTTCTTCATTTAACTGTCATCAAAAGGCTGACTCCAGCTCCAGTGAAGCCAAGTAACCAGGGTCTTCCACACAGGGGACGGGGACCCTGATTACTGCTCTAGACCACAGAGGTCCACTTCTATGGCCTTTGTGCTCCTCCTGCCAGGGACTGAGGCTGGCAGGGCACCTGCTAAGATGTAAGCAAAGAAACAATCAATTGCCTGGAAAACCTGAAAGAATTGCTGGCTGCTCAGGTTCTTCCACACTACAAAGGAAGAATGATGCATATGGGGAAGTATCTTTCTATATAGAGATCTGATATTGAATAAGCTGAGAATGGTACCTATTTACTCTTGTATAATAAAAAATGTATTTACAGAGGCCAGTATCAGGCAAAGAAAGACACTTTGATGTTACTTTTGCTATTTTGATGGTTATTTTTGGAAACTATGTACTAGTAGATATGGTTATGTGTGAATGTAGTGGTAGGAGGACATGAGTCTTTGCATCTGTTCCTAAGAGTCCAGCTGTGCACACACTGACACTGTGATTCATATGCTGACCTTAATTCATATTACAGTGCTCCTTGACAGTGTGCTAGCTGTGAACATGCACATAAAGTGTAACAGGATTCATCCTTGTGTGTTGTCGTGAAAATACGAAGTTTGTTAGCCTTCTCTTACTTACCTTTGCCTTGTCGGATATTATAAACAAGGATATTCAATGTCATGAAGTAAATGGGAGATACTGATATCTGTCAGGAAGATGTAATTAGTTAATACTGAATTGTAATACTAATTGCATATAATTAATTGGAGAGAGTGAGGTAAAGTTTGTCATCAGCCTTTTAGGCTGTATACAAATGAAATGGTAGTTATCTTTTCATTAGATAGAAATAACATTAGAAGTGGTTGGAATGGAGTGTTGCTGGAGTTCCCCCTTCTTGTTTTACCATTGATATCCAGTCTAAGAAATGAGGGAGCCCTGTTGTTTTTAAATTGTTTGAAAACCCAACTTTCAGTAAAAAAATTCCAGATGAAAATGCTCACTCACCGAATTAAACCAGCATATAACTTGTTTTGCTCCTGTTTGGTTTTAATGGAAAGTAAATATATAGGTTTTTAGATAAACGGCCCATTTGGAGAAAAAAGTTTTGTGATTTGGAATGGAATATTTTCTGAACTTGGAAAAAAGGAGTAAGTAATGTCACAAATGACCACAATTTTTTTCATTACTAAGGAGCAGCAACTTTTGTCCAAAACTTACTAATTGCTCATTCTTTCCTTCTCTTAGATACCCATTGCAGGAAATGTTCTCTGGTGGACATATAGGGACAACAGCCCCATTTCTGAACAAGTTTGATCTAGGGATGGTGCCTTGTCCAGCTTTCAGCATAAAATAGCCAGTATAATGCAGCAAAATGGTTAGTTTATCACTTGCCGTGGCTATGTGTCTGTATAGGGAAACTTCTTGTTTGGGCTGCATATGCTGCTCTGCATCACTCCATAACTTTAGATCAAGGACAGCCCAGCTTTGAGAGTGTATTTTCGGGACTGCATACAGTCCCACCCCAAAGCCAGAGCATGCAATTTGTTAAAAATGATGCTTGCAGTTTCATTGAGAGATGGGTGCAGTTTATGTTGCTCAAAGTAGGGATTTGTGTCTTAGAAGGCTGCACAGTCGCATCCAGCATGCTGATATTTTTATTCTACGAAGCACCATTTTTCATGTATGGACATAGGCTTGTGAGGAAGATGAGGTAGGAAGAAAAGGCCTTCTGGTTCTCAGAGCTTTAGCAATGATACTGCTTAATTCTCGATGTTGTGTCATCTCATGCGAAAATGACTTTCAAGCTCTTCCTATATTGCAAGGACGTGCATCAATCCTTCAGTTCCTGCTTCTGTGCTTAGTTGAGCGCTATCTGGTGCCTAGAAACTGTGCTCACATTTAACTTTTGTGTTGCATTGACACTGAAATTACATCTAGAAAAATCCATTGGTCACATGAGTAAGTGCTGATTTTCAAGCTTGTCATAGCTACCCTTCCCTGACCTTATTTCACATGATCATGATGTTTTACATTAGTTATGGTCTGTGGATTGATAGGAACAGTGCTTCTGTCACCAAAGGCTCTGCCCTAAAAATAGCTAAATGTAACATGCTAAAAGGAAGACAAAGACAAAGCCTGGACAGGTCAGTTAAACTGTTATTGATCTAATATCTGAATAAAGAGCGCAGAAAGAGCAAAGAAAAGGAAGCATCTGTGTTCAAAAAGGTGAGAGCAGCCCATATATTCTATGTTTAAAAAGCAAAAGTGCATTTTCTGTTTCATCACTGATTCCTATTCCTAGCTGAAATAACTAACTGCAGTTTGTTACTAAAGTAATTTCTTTAGTAGGGTCAGTTCCTCATTGTTCAAAAAGGCGAAGATACTGAGGCTTCTAATTGTTGCAAAACCAAACCAGAACAAAAAATGGATGAGACCTGATACATTCTTTAAGTGGTCTGAGAGACCTTTCACTGAAGATGCATGTTGACTGGCCGAGCAAATAGCGTATAATTTTTTCCTAATTAATGCAACTCCACTGTAGATAGAACAAATCTCTATTTTTCAATTAGCTAAATCTCTTTGTTGTTGGTTTTCCCCCCCCAAGACAAGAACAAAAGGGTTGATGACTTTAAGCATTGCTGTAGTCCACCTGATAATTTTTGTGTTATATGCTCTTACAGATTTTTTCCAGCAGCTTAATGAAACAGAACAATTGCACCTTGTGCTTACTTTGTAGTTTCAGAGAAGCATCTACAAGAAGAATCAGACAGATTGGTACAGTCTTGCTATTAGCAAGAAATAACGTTGTCTCTTACATAGGTTTATAATAAGGTGTTGTTTTGTTTTTCTAAAAAAAATCCATGAGCCTTTATTAAAAATGTTTCAAGAAACAGTTTTGACTTCAAGGGAATAAGCCTTGAATATATTAACATTGCTTGTTTTATGAGTTTAAGCCTTATTGGTTATGCACAAAGTATAGAGCATTTGGACCCCCACTGAGAGGCTTATAAATGTTTCACGTATGGCACCATGAGACCTTGTGTATGAGTTCCGATAACTCAGAGAGTGCTGTTTCGCATAGCCTTCTTGGAAGAATACGTTAGGTCAGTGAGTATCACCATTACATACTGTGCTTTGTCCTTCCTTTCTTCTGACTCATCTAGTGTTAAAGGAGAACTTAGATTGGACTGGGTCTAGTGTTTCCCTTGTGTAAGCAGGGAGAATAATTAAAAAGGCTCAGTTAATTAGTATTTTTGAGTTGTTCAGACCTTACCATGATAAGGTCCCTAAAAAGACCAAGATATAAAAACTATTTACTTGAAGGCCATAATCCTCTATGCCTTTGTCAACATTTGTCCTGTGTAGACTGTTATGGTTTCATAGCAGTATAATATCTTTCTGCAGCATTTTGCTTTTGAAAAATTCATAAGAATTTATAATGAATGAACTAATTATCCCAATACTGTTTAAAGGTGATTTTTTTTTTTTAATTATAATAGTTTGAGAGCTTAAATTACAATATCTGGCAAGTTAGTTGTTCATTGGAGGTCTATGCAGAGCTAATAATAGAACATAGGTCTGTTGAAACTGTTTGCCTCTGATTTTTCTCTTCTACTTTGACTTGTGAGGAAGAAATTATTGATATTAGATAATATCTAACAAAGAGAGTCTAAGGAGCACTGGAGCATAAGGAATGCATGTGCAGGTAGAGCTTCCAGGTTTACAGGTTCACCTAGAATTTGTGGCTGTGCTTGTCTTGCTTACTTAGAACTATAACCTAGAAGTTTATGATGCTGATGGTAGTGTCTCATTTTGAAGTGTTTGTTCATCATTCAGATACATAGGTTTTTGTAGAATGGTTCAGATACGTCTTTACTGGAAGTCAGACTGATGCTTTCAGGGATGACGCCCATCCAACGTAAGTATTAGCCTTTCTCAGGTGTGCTGTTCTTGATCTACGTGTACTCTGTACAACTGATTGCTGCTTCAGCATGGCATAATTTTTTTTATTACAATCACAGTATAAACCAGTCTGGTGTTAGCAGTGGAAGAAAAGGGCTAGAAGTGGAGCAGGAATCAGGCCCACAAGCTGACTGTCCGTGCTGCTGTCTGCCCACTTTATCTCATGGGTCATTGCATTGTGTCTCTGTGGCAAGGTTTTGGTAGTGGGGGGTTCTGCTTGGGTGCCTTTTGTGAGGAGCTGCTCTAAGCTTCTCCTATATGCAATGGAGCCAACGCCAGCTGGCTCCAGGAGGGACCTGCTGCTGGTCAAGGCTGAGCCCATCAGTGACAATGGTAGCTCCTCTGGGATAGCATAGGTAAGGAGGGGGAAAAGCTATTGTGCAGAAGTACATTGCATCCAGAGGAGTGAGAACATGTGAGAGAAACAGACCTGCAGACACCCAGGTCAGTGAAGAAGGAGGAGAAGGAGGTGATGCAGGCACTGGAGCAGTGATTCCCCTTCAGCCATAGCAGGTGGCTGCTTGAAGGAGGCTTGTGACCCTGTGGGAAGCCTGTTCTAGAGCAGGCTTCTGGGAGGACATGCAACCTATGGAGAGAGGAGTCCAGGCTGGAGCAGATTTGCTGGCCGGACTTGTGACCCCACGAGGGAGCCATGCTGGAGCACGCTGTACCTGAAGAACTATACCCCATGGAAAGGACCCATGCTTGAGCAGTTTGTGAAGAACTGCAGCCTTTGGGAAGGACTTGCATTGAAGAAGTTTATGGAGAACTGTTTCCTGTGGGAGGGATCCAACACTGAAACAGGGGAAGAGTGTGAGGAGTCCTTTCCCTTAGAGGAAGGTGCAGCAGAGACAATTTGGGATGAACTGACCACAGCACCCATTCCCCATCTCCCTGCACCACTGAGAGGGAGAAAGGAGAGAAAATGGGGGCTAAAGTTAAGCCCAGGAAGAAGGGAGGGGTGCCGTGTTTTAAAGATTTGGTTTTATTTCTCATTTTCATACTCTGATTTGATTGACGATAAATCAAATTAATTTTCTCCATGGTGGATCTGTGTTGCATGTGACAGTAACTGTTTAGTGCTCTCTCCCTGTCCTTATCTCAACCCATGAGCCTTTTTATCTATTTTATCTCCCCTGTCTAGTTGAGAAAAGGCAGTGATGGAGCAGCTTTGGTGGATACCTGGCATCCCACCCAGGTCAACCCACCACAGCCCATACTGATCTCTCAAGGGTCTTGCACAGAATTGTAAAACTTTATGTTATGGCTTGTCCATATTTCTGGTAAACTCTTTGGGATCAGACATCAGATAACCACCCACTGACCGATAATTTTCAAATGTGCAAGATAACCTTCATGGCTCTTTGTGATGAATTGCCCTTGACATGAGGGAGGTTGCACATTTGTTTCTAGTTCTGAATCAGAGCCCAGAAGCAGAAAGGAGTTGTGCTCTGGAAACTCGCCCATAACCAGGCTCGTGCCAGTCTGTAGCACAGCAGTTCTGCGGTGAGTCTGCACGGTTATCGGTGTCATTACAGCTCATCCTTTACATAACACTTTTCTCCTGGTTGGTGTCTCAGGAGTCATGACAGCCTTGCTGGAGCTATATCAGAAACATATTTGATAATCCTATGTTCACTCCATGACCTTGTTGATCATTGGCAATGTCTTCTACCCGTCTGAGGTTTGCCCAGAATTTTAGTTGGATTTTTTTTTTTTCCAGGGACCTAGATGAATCAAACATATGTGTCATGTGAGGATACATCTCTGCTTTGCTGATGTTGCTGAACCAAAAAAATTCTCATGAATTACCACGTTCACGAGGCCTTGAGCCATACCTTCAGCTCTTATTTGGTGCTGAGGCTGAGCCTGTGATAGCTGAAGATTTGCTTTTGAAAAGAAACGGTTCATCCCATTCTACCCTGAGTAGATATTGTCCCTTTTATTACAGTTAACAAAACTGACATTTTCCAAGGACTTTCCAAGCAAATGCTTCCACTCCTTTCCCACTGCTGCTATTTTGACTATTTTAGTTATTGACAATCTAAGGAGCTTATTGGTTTCTTGTTTGCACACTTCCCATCTCCCATAGACCCTGGATACACCAGCTTGTGAAGGTGTATTGTCAGCAGTGAGAGAATAAGAATCACTGTGTCCCAGGCAGAATGTGGACATGTACGATGGTTGATTTATGGGGGGATCACGTCCCGATAGCGGGAGGCTTTTTCTCCTTTACATTGCCGGGAGCTGTCCTCCCCCCACTAGTTTTCCCCCCCCCAAAAGGCGGGTCCCAGGGTGCCCCGCAAAGAGACGCAGAGAGACCACCGGAGAGGGAGCAGAGAGAGAGTTTATTACATGAGTAAAGGTATTTATACCTTTTCGATGGATCGTAAAAGATCCAATAGAAAACTAGGAATAACAACCAATAGGAAAGGGTTAACTAAGAGCCAATAAGAAACTTTAAGCACACTTCAAGGATACATTCTTTCAGACCTAGCTAAGGAGATAAGGGTTCCTCTCAAGGAATTTTGGGAAGAAGACACAGTGTCTTAGTAAAAAAAACCAACAAAACTCCATCTTAAACAATAGAGACAGCTTCAGCTTTTAAGGTATTCAAGTTAGCTTTTCTTCCTTCTTCACCAGCCCATTTCTCACAAGACTTTTTCCATTTCTGTTATTGTTTGTTTACTGCCACAGACATGGAGACAGCGAAGCTCTCAGTGCTTGGCTACCTGTGTTGGCTCACTGCAAATGCTGGAGTATTGCCAGCTGCTCCTTAGGTGGACACTGGCATTTCTGTAATTGTGATCTGTCTCGGTGCTCCTTCTCTAGCCACTTCTCTGTGGCCTAGTGGAACTACTCCTAGTCGTCTTCATATCAGGCAGGTTCTGTGTATTTGGTGGCAGCACATCCTGGACGGTTGTCCAGTGCAGAGACAGACTGTAAGGGCAGCGTGGTCTGTGCTAATCCTGGTCCTCCATCTGAAAAAATTACTTATAAGGAAATCTAGTGCAGGATTGGCTTTCCTGTCTGTGTTCACCTACGTGCTTTGATTGTCTAGGAGGGTCTGCCATGCTTACATTCACATTTTTGCTGGATCAGTGCAGCTTGCCTGTACTGACCAAAAACTGTTAGTTGCACATGCTGTAGTGGAGAGCATATTGTGTGGTGTTCTCTCCAGGGCTTATTGGTTGGAAAAAAGTCTGACTTTTGGAGCTGGGCAGTCTCCTGCAGATGCACTGCAGCTATGCAGTGTGAACAGTGGGAGGCTTGCTCTTTGGTTGCCTCCGAAGGTGCTCCCAGAGAGTAGTTGTATCTGCTGTATGCATTAAGTGGAGGGTTGAACAAAGAAGTGAAGTGGATATTAATGCATAAGAATGGAGGTAAAGAACAAGAGAAGATTATGCCATTGTTCGAGATTGATTTAGCAAAGCTTTCTATATTAGACTTTTATTTCTGTGGCCCTCAAGAGTTAAAGGATACCATAATTCATGTACAATGCAGTCTGCTTTACAACTGATACTTAAAATTTTTATGAGGCAGCCAGTATTTTCAAAGTATGTTACATTTTCATGGAGTTACATGGGATTGCATATGAATCACTAAAAATTTCTCAGTTAAATTAGTTAGTGTGTATCAGGGTGCATGCGTTGCCAACATTTGTAGATATTCATACTTTTGAATCTGTCCCAGACTAGCTTAGTCTCTAGAGTAATGATGTAAAATAGTTGGTGCACTGTACATCCACCAAGAAGTTGCATCCATGCAGGATATTGTGGGGGTTTTATCTGCTTTAGAGATGTATTACCCTCTACGGGAAGTAGAGTCCATTCTGGAAAAAACACATAAAAGGGTCCAGAGCTTGAAATGATGTATTGTGCTCAGGACCTTTGTTTCCAGAAGCAAATCAGAGAAATAAATTATCTTGACACTGAATTTGAGATTAGACTTTAGACCCAGTGAATTCTGCCTTTATTCTTCTTGGATTAGTGTTTATATGTAAATGTCTTCTCATGGTTTATTGCCATTTATTTTGGGATGGCATGAGATAATTTGGATCACAAACACAGGAACACTGCTCTGTTAGATGGTGTGTATTTGGTATGGTTTGCGCTGTTGTAATAGCAAATAGAAGTTTTGAATAATCAGTCAAGATTTAAGAATGCTACTTTTTTCACTAAGGACATTTTACTAGCTCCCATTTCCCTCTCAAACAGGCATTATTTTTAAAACTAAAATGACAATATGTGATGAAGCAAAGTGTGTTTTTTACATGTAATTGGAATATTCAGTTTTGAACATAATTAATATATTTCCAATTTTTTTTTCTTTTCATTAATCTGTAAAGAGTTTTTGGTATATCTGGATGTGGTTTTCTAAATAGAACCTTGGCAGACTTCCACTGCAAGCTAGTTTTTACTGCTATTCATTAGCTGACTTATCCAAATAGTGTAATCAATGCCTGTCATAACATAAATACATGACCCTTTTGAGTAGCCCAAGTGGATATATTTGCTTCTCTCTGAAAGAGGTGTGAATTCCTAAAGGAAACAGAAGGTCAAATTAACACTGGCAAACTTAGTCTCTATCAGTTTGTCTTTATGGTTTAGAAATACTAAATTTTTTTAGAGGCTTATTTTTCCTGAATTTCCTTGTAAGTCACCCCGGGGACATACCCTGGGATTTTTTTTTAATTAATTTTTTTTTTTTTTTCTTTTTTTGGTAGTGCATTACTGGGTTCTGCTGAGACAAAAGTACAACATTGGCGTATGAACACATGTGGAATATGAACACAGTATGAACACAGTGGATGTTATGGACTGACTTCTGTTATAGAAATTTGAAATAATCTTATGAAGTATTGTATG
>VWZG01007534.1:62945-83880 GCA_013396735.1 Grallaria varia
TTTTTTTTTTTTTTTTTTTTTGTGTCAGTTTTCTGTGGCAATTTCTTTTTCCACATCTCTCAAGGCCCTCAGCTTCAGGGCAGGGACTGGGGGAATGAAGTTCCTCCCATTGTAGAGGAAGATCACATTTGAACATACCTTGAACCTACCTAAGTTCATGGGACCCCATATGATGCATCCCAGAGTCCAGAGGGAACTGGCTGATACATGAACAGCTCTTAATCACACTTCAAAAATTGTGGCAATCACTGGAGTTGTAAATAAGCCTGTCTCTTTAAAGGGAAACACTGCACTTAAAAGGTATTTTCTAATGCCTGCAAAATAATACATTAATAAATGCAGTCATAGAGGTGATAGCTTTGGGAAAGAAAAGGAAGAAACACTTAACCCTGGTCTTTTAGCAACTTAAAGCACTGATTCTGTACTCTCTCCCCCTTTCTTTATCCCTATTACCCTTCAGCATGAAACATTTTTTTTTAATGAGTAATGCTTTGAAAATGGTGGTTCAGAAAAGAAGGATTGTCTCTATGCATCTGTATCATGACAACCCAAATTTGCAGATAACTTTGTACCTGTGTGCATGCTGTAACAGACAGATTTCAATTAAGAACTTGAACAAATCTTTTATTGTGATCTCTTTAGCAACAGAATTAAAATAATAACTTCCTTCTAGCATGAAGTTTCAATCAAGAGTAGTTGCTTGGACTGCTTTCTGCAAACTGCAAAGCCAAGCTTATATCAAACATTAACCACTTCTCTCTCACTTTCCTTTCCCTTCCCTTTTGCATGTTAGTCCTAGAAACCAACAGAAAACATATTTAATAAATATGCACATTAATTAAAAAGAAATTGAGAAATTTATTACTGAATTTTGGGATTAGAATTAAAGTTCAAACTCCATTTTAATTACAATACTTCTTTAACATTCATTTCCACTTGTTTACTTTGCTTATATGTATGCCTAATGTACAATTTAAATAATAATTAAAAAAATAAAAGAAGGGACTATTCTTTTGTACCGTCTATCCTGGTTGATCTTACCACAAAATGTATTGATAAAGGAGTAGTATCATTATTCATGTTCCAGTAAGACTCAGTGATTTCTAGAATTGAGTAGCCATGGAAACACAACTGGATAACATAGGGAAGAAAGCACAGGGGAAATTTACAATTAGTCTTTTAATCAAAAGTTATTATGTGGATTCTGTTTTTACAGTATAATTGAGCTCAGTTTTTTATCTAATCTCTTACCAGTTTAAGTGTGTGTAGGTATATTATATGTATGTATACACATATGAAACATATATATAGAACATATTTAGTTGAAATGAAAGGTTTATTTACTTTTGTTTCCATTATTTTTATTGTTTTGTGTCAGGTTTTTGTATTTTCTTTTTTTTAGTAATTTCTAGCCAGAAAGCTTACCAGCTTCTCCCCCTTCATTTTGTTTCATAGAACCTTTTTTTCCCCCTGAGAGTTTGAGTAATCTTTCTGAATTATAAATTAATTTTAAATAGCAAATTTTTGAAGCATTGTGGTAGAATACTCTAGTCAGAGCATTAGGAGGATCACAGATGGATTATTGGACCAAACTGTAATAAAAATCTTACATATGTAAGGTAAAGTCAGTTTCTTGTTACTGTATAAAGCATATGTTGTTTTTAATGTGATAAATTGCAGAATCCATGGAGTTTTTTGTAGAACTTGGCACACATTCTGGTGCCTATCACATTGCTTGTGATTGTGGACTGAAAATATGTATTTGCTTTATTAGAAAATATTCCCCAGGTACTTCTGGACTATGTTATTCATATAATGACCTGGGTTATGTTTTCTCTTCTGTATTGCTGTGAACCTCAACCTGCTGTCTTTTCTCAACATCTCTAATCTACATGAGGCTATGCCTCTTTGTATGATTGAAAATATGTTGAGTTCTGTAGTGATAATAACAGCAGTGAGAAGGTCAAGGATGTTTTGATCTTTTGTACTTTAAACTTTTGAAATTTGTAGTTTGTGACTTTCTTTGGGATAAGGATCTTTCTGTCTAAATTTGGCAGTTGTTGGGAAGCAGATCTTTTTTCCTGAATCTTTTTTTTTCGCCCACATTTTCTGCACTTGTCTTCTTCTATCACATAGAGGAAGCTGAATGTGAAGCTAAGTCCAAAATGAGTTCTCTTGGTTCTGATGCAACCTCTAAAATGCATCAAATGTCAAACTATGCCCACTGTGAGCAGTTCATGAAGAAATTGCCTCAACATTTTGATCACAGTCAGGCTTTTATTGTGAAAGTAACTGGCATAGAAAGATACCTTTAGAAGTGTGAAAACAAGCAACACAATGAAGCAAAAATGATAAAATTGAGCACAGCATTGGCAAAGTACAGCTGCTGTCCCTGGCAGTGACTACAACCCTCAACAATAGTCTATGACTGCCAGGAAAACCCATTTCCCCTGCTATGGGGAAGTAATTTCTATTGGTTAATGTTCATTTTAATATCAGTGAAGATTTTGAGCCAGCATCCCATATGTGAAAAACTCCAAACTTTGGTAGATTGTGTGTGTTCATGAAATGGTCTTATGAAGCCCCTTTATTTTAAGATTTACCTAAAGGAACACTTTACCTTGTCTGGCTCTGTAAGTAATTTGCTATATATTCTGAATTTAATGTTGGTGACAAAGCTTTGCAATCAAAAGAATATATTCAGTACTTCAAGTAAGAAACCCCGAGTATATATATATATATATGTATATATAGAAGTTAAATAGTCATGGAAATAATTTGCACTGTAGGAAGTGAAATCACTTCTTCCTTTCCTGAAGTTTGTATGGTAGAGGAGACAACTCATTTTCAGTGGAACTGTGTGTGGTATGGCAATGCAAAAACATAGGTACTGTCTTTGCTTCCCAAAATTTTTCTAGCAGGAGTTTTTACGCTTAAATTTGCTTCCGCCTTCAGCTCAGTTAAGGACTAATTCAAGTCCATCAGATTTCTCAAATCTTTGCAGTATTCTGAGGTTCTACAACTCAGAGTGAACAGATTCAGTAGCATTTTGCCTGTGACTTATAAGCTGGCTCATTTGCCTTATAGCGGAGGCATATGTAATGTTAAAGTCTAGATCTAACCTGCTGGCTGACTTAAAACAAGTAAATGTCCACATTTGGACTTGTTAGTCACTATGGACCCAATTATGCATGGCCCGCCCCTTCTCTTGGTCGTTTATAGCTATGTGTGGGGGGGTGTGTAATGCTAATTATAATTTAAAGTCATTTCATCCCTGTCATGCTTACATGACAAAAAATGAAAGTCAGTGGAGTATCAAGCAATTGATATTTGTGATATCAGACCTTCAGTGTTGCAGGAAGTCCAAAGCTAAAATTGGTGAGTATCAGACCTTGGAAGGAACTAGAACTTTACTTATTTTATTTTAGTCTTCTAATGAGCTTGCAGAGGTGAGGACCAAAAAACACTTATTAATAATAGCCTTTAAAGTTTATAAAGATTATTTTAGAAAACAAAAAAACACAACACCCTAGTGTCTTTTCTCTGGTCCTGTGCTCATCCTTCCAGGCTACTTTTGGGTCCTCATGTTGACGGTTGATGACTTCTTGTCCACAGTGAGTACAGTTGTACAATCACTATCTTGTTATCTTTGCTGAGTGGGCTGTGATGTTCAGGGTGCGAGTCCCCACCTCCTGTCTCCTGGGACCTGCTTGGGTTTATTTTCATATGTTTCCATGCCCATGGCTGCTACCTTCTGGCAGCTCCTAGTTTAGGGCACAACTTGTTGGCCTTTACTAGGAATGACAGAAGTTGTCATTACTGGGCTACAATTTATTTTAAGAGCAGTTTTGGGTATAATCACCCGCATTGATTTCAGTGAGGATGGATCCACATTGTCAAAAGCTAAACATCTGACTGGTTCAGAGAGCCAGGTTTATATTTCCAAGACATCTTGGATTATTTGTTCCAGGTACCATGGTCTGTCTCATCATTCCATCCAAACATGAAGTCTTTACAGTGGAATTAGCTAAGTAGTTTTAATTTATGGCAGCGTCTTATTTCCTGTAGAACCTAAGTACAAGAGCTGCCTACAAGCACTACCTGCTGTACAAAAAAACTTGAAATAGAAGATAGGAACTGCAAGGAATACTGAAATCCTTCTGAGAGATGCATGGCAAGTGACAGCAGCAATGTGTGGGTGGCTGGCAGGACATGGATTTCGGTATGCAAAAGAGTGGGACCAAGATCAGTGGTACAAGTACAGTATGAAAGAAGGTGGATAGCAATTCAGTGCTGGTGAAGCAATGAAGAGAATGAGTATTTGGGGATGGCTGAGGTGCAGTCTGTTGTTACTGAGTCAGGATTTGATGCTTGTGCATGTGTGTAGGGAAATTGCAACAGCACTGACTAGCAGACGTTCTCATGCTGTTTGCAGATGTGTGGAAATGGACAGAGCACTGGGTAAAAACTGCAGCTTCAGATGCATTAGCACAGCTTGCTTGTCTCTTGATGCCCCATGAGCTTCTATGTCTATATAAGATCCATGAGGTTTGTGTTTTTGGTTTTTTTTTTCGGTTTAATCGTAGGGCTCTGTTTAATAGCCCTCATACAGGATGGCAAAGAGGCAGGACAGCAAGAGGAGATGGATGGCATTTCTCTGAACTTGAGGGTGAACAGTGGGTCAGTGAAGTCTCCTGTGGAGCAGCCAGAGATATGTGCATATTAGAGTGCATTAAAATTTGATTTTTTAACCTTAAGTTATTGTACATACATAGTGGTAGAGAAGATCAGCAGGCTAAAAAGTCATGAGGGATACTAAGCCTTCTCTTAGAACAATTTTGTCTTCTGTAAAGGAAAAGTGTCATGACTTGAGGGTCACTCTTTTGGGGGAGCAAGAGACAATATATGACCTTTTTATTTTCCTTGAGACTCTTAGTGTAACTTGCATTATGGAATCTCAATAGACAAGTAGAACAGGTTATACTGTCTTAAAATACATATTAGCTTGTAGCCTTGTGCAAAGAAGAAACTGGTATGTAAAAACTGTATTCTTTATACAGTAACTGATGACTTGAAGTTGATTTTCAAGTCAAAGTGCTTATTTTCTTTGAATCATGCTGTTTTCCCCAGTTTTTGAACGCTTATATAGCTCCTACATCCTGTTGGTAAAGAAAAAGCTTTGGTTTGAAGTTTTGCTTCAAAATGGGAATAATATTGAAATCTCGTAGATTCTCAAAATTGGAAGTCTCTCCCTAAGTTTGCTTTAGTTCTGCACTGTGCAATAGCAGTGCTTTCATCAGCCTGAGTTTCCAAGGGTAAATTAATATGAAGACACGTTCTTCTGGAATCACTCTGTTATGCTCTCAGGACACAGGCACAAATGGTATTCTACCAGTTAGACTCTGCATACATTTTTTTATTATTTATTTATTTTTTCAATAGAGAGAGAGGAAAATTTATCAGAATCCCAGATTAGGTTTGAGAGAGAGGTGTAGCATATCTCAGTCCATCCTTACTCTCGGAAGCAACAGCTTCAAAACAAAATAGTGGCAACTTTCATTTGCTACACTGCGCTGCAGTATCAGCTCCTTTCCAAGCAACAGCTGATCACTGCACCCCTCTCAGTGCGTGGTAGCAGTGAAAAAATCCATGTGCTTGTGTAGGTGTAAATGTGTGTCAGTCTGTTGTGCCAGTATCCAATTCTAATAGTAATAGATGGGGCTTTACTGCTCATTTATTAGTAAGTGCTGAGTTATGGAGAAGTATTAAGAATTAATGATCCATCAAATGTAGGACCTGAGTTTCCTAGAAAACTGTTAGTTTGCTTACTGCTTATTCATACTAATAGGTTTTCCTGTATTCACATATTTCTATGTATTAACTGCTTTATGGCTCCCCATGGTGAAACAATTTTTTTTACTTCTCAACTTGTGAAATGCTTGAATTGTTAATTCCAGAACTGTTTCATTCAGTGGTTACAGAATGCATCGTTTATAGTAATTTTGAAGTGCTTAACATAGGAACCTTTCAATCCTTCTCATCTTTGATTTAGCTAGTAAACAAATTTGCTATTGGGGGAAGGGTTTGAGAGTGTCTGCCAAAGATCAGTGTGGATGAACTGTTCTTAAGCAATTAATTCTACTGTTGATTGAGTTGACTTACACTTTGCCATGAATATGAGCTGGAGTGTCTGGTATCAATTTGGCTTATGCGTAGTAAAACTGGCAGAACATATATGCATCTATTTTTGATACTGCCAAGTTTCAGTTATCCACCTATAAAAGCATTTTTTTTAGTAGGTCTTTTATTCCAGGAGAGGAGGATTGTATTACTCTGTTGCATTTCTAGTGGCACAGTTGAGGGCACATCATGAAAACAGAATATTCTGCTGTAGATGTTGTAAGTGCCAGTCTTCAGAAAATACTTGGAAAAAATGTAAAGGAAAGATGATATAGATGATGAAGAGAGTTGGGATTTGAAATAGTTTCATCCTGCCACAGTCATTGTATGAGACCGGAAAAGGCACCCTGTCTGTCAATCCATTTGTAAAGTGCTATAAATTATAGTTATCTTCTACAGAATAAGTAAAGATAAATGAATCATATTTGAATGGTGTTTGGGGATATTTGAACCAAAAATGTTATAATTTACTGTACGTGTTACATAGGATGTAGAGTGGAGGAATGTTTACTGCAGTATACTGCACTCACTGGGAACGTAGAATTTTGAGGTATTTTTATGCATTCTTTTGTGATTTGATCTACTTATCTGTCTCCATCCTTCCCCTGTGCAATTCAAAAATCTTTTAACATCCTTTTATTCAGCTAAATTTCTTTTTTCAGTTGTTACACATTCACTTTTTCCTGCTGACCATCCTGGATCAACATTCTCATTCTCGGAGATGAAGTGGTTGACAGTTGTCTTTTTTGAGTTATCTCATTCGGTCCCTGTCTCCTCTTCCATCCCTCCACTGCCTGGAGCTGTACCATTATAAAAGAAACTCAAGGCTGTGCAAAATTATCATGTATACTTTCTTTTGTTTTTAAAATTTGTTTTTCCTCAATATGAAAAGCTTATCTAGCTCAATAGATATTTTTGTTTTCTCCAGAAATTATGTACTGACTAGTTCCTATCTATGCACTTTAAAATATTTATTTGAAAATCTAAAGGTAGTGCAAAGTTTTCCAAAAATCTGCTTCGGAGTTTGTATTGACCTGTAATTATGGATTTGATGACAGATTTGTAGAATTTCCTGTACACAGGTGCTGGTTTGTTTTTGTATTGGATGGTGGAGTTTTTTGTTTGTTTCCTTCTTTCTTCTGTGGATCTTTGTCTTTTTCAGGGATTATTTGTCAGTTTTTGATGTGTAGCGTTTTTCATGTTGTCGAAAGGCATAGGTGTTTCTTTGCCATAATCTGTGCTTTCTGAGTTAGTTTTCTTTCTTCTCCTTTACAAACTTTTTTTTTTTTTTAGTATTGAAATGTCTGTGGTTTTGAAGTATTTAATATCAGTTCTCTTCCTAGTGCTGTTTGAGCACTTTTGGTAAAAGGTTGAATATATGTACCATATTTAGAGATTGTACATTCCATGAACTCAACTGTGATTACAAAATTCATTAAACCTAGAGGACTGTATATTCCATGTGATCCACAAATATAATAAGATACAACTAGAGAATTGTAAAAAAATCCTTTTTAATAGAAGCATTTTTATAGTTTCGTGGGTAGCATGGAGATGCTAAGAGTATGAAACATTTCTTAGTGTCAGATCAAAATGAGTGATAAATTTGAGGAATGTTTTTCAATCAATGAGATGAAGATCAATAAAGACAAATGCTAACTACTACAACTTAGAAATGAGGAATCAAATGTTTATGTACAAAATAGGAAATCAATACGTAGGCAGAAGTAGTGTATAAATATATCTGAGCGTTAGAAAAGATCACAAATTGAAATTAATTAATGGTGTGATTCTTTTGCATAAAAAAAGAACAAATAGCCCTGAGACACCCAGACAAGGATGTCATCTGGAACACAAGGGAGTTGCGACTGAGCTTTTTTTTCAGTGAGTGGGATATCACAGAAGTATTTTGCCTTGTCTTGGGCATTAGGCTTAAAGAAAGAAATAGATGAGTTGGACAGCCTCCAGAGGAGACAAATAATAACCAACACCAGATATTAGAAGGACAAGAGAATGTTTCTTAGTCCTGAACAGAAAGGTTGGGAGGTATATATGCCAGTAATATTGCAAAAAATTTGTCTTTTAATGTAGGAAAGATTCCTGTGAGCAGTGACGGTTCTGTTTTCCAAACGACAACACATAGAACAAAAACAATCAGCATACTCCATAATGCCAAGGATTTGGGATAAGAAAAATCTTTATCTGTAACACAGCTAAATACTTGGAAAAACTGTAGAGTATCTGGGACTCTGGAGGCTGTGAGGCAAATCCGTATCAAGAATATTCTAAGCATATAATGTCGTCTCCCAGGGAAAGAGGAATGAATGGGTGCGGTGGGTTGACCCTGACTGGATGGCAGGAACCCACCAAAGCCACTCTATCACTCCCCTCCACAACTGAACAGGGGAGAGAAAATATAACAAAAGGCTCATGAGTTGTTACAAGGATGGGGAAAGATCACTAACCAGTTACCGTCACTGGCAAAGTAGGCTCAGCTTGGGGAAATTAATTGAATTTATTACCAGTCAAAATCAGAGTAGGATAATGAGAAGTAAAGCAAATCTTAAAAACACTTTGCCGTCACACCTTCCTCCTTCTCAGACTCCACCTCCTCCCCTCTAGAGTCACAGGGAGATGGGAAATGGGGGTTACGGTCAGTTGATCACTGGTTGTTTTTGTGGCTGCTCAGGAAGAGGAGTCCTTCCCCTCTCCAGCTTGAGGTCCCTCCCTCAGGAGACAGCCCATCATGAACTTCTACATTGTGAGTCCTTCCCACGGGCAGCAGTTCTTCATGAACGGCTCCAGCATGAACCCTCTACAGGGTCTCAAGTTCTACCAGGAAACCTGCATGGGCGTCTCTTTCCATGGGTCAGCAGATCCCTGCCAGGACCCTGCTCCTGCACAGGTTTCCCAAGAGGTCACAGCCTTCTTTCAGGCACCCATCTACTTTGACATGGGTATCCTTCATGGTGTGCAGGTGGAACTCTACACCCATATGGATCTCCATGGGCTGCAGGGACATGCCCTGCCTCACCATGGTCTTCCCCACGGCTGCAGGGAAGTCTCTCTTCTGGTTTCTGGAACACCTCCTCCCTCTCCTGCACTGACTTCGGCGTATGCAGAGTTGTTCCTCTTTTGTGTTCTCACTCTTCTCTTCTCTGAGTACAATCACATCTGCACAATAACTTTTTTTTTTTTTCCCCCTTATTAAGTATGTTATCACAGAGCCATTGCCACCATCTTTGATTGTCTTGGCCTTGCCAGTGGATTGTCTATCTTGGAGCCAGCTGGCATTGGCTCTGCCAGAGACAGGGAAAGCTCTAGGCAGCTTTTCACAGAAGTTGTCCCCACAGTTCTTCCCCTGCTACCGAAACCTGGCCATACAAACCCAATACAATGAGATGAGGCCGTTGTTATTCACAGTTCTAATTTTTTTAATGATTTTTATCTTTCATTGCCTGTTTAAACCAGTATATGTTTCTGAGGTGTCATAATATAAGCTTTGGAAATATTTCAATGCGGTTTTAAGGCAAGATTTTTATGAGGATGTATTAAGAAGTTTTAAAAATACATAAATATGCATATATTTTTATATCTTTATATAAGGTTGGATAGATATGTGTGTGTGCCTTTGAGTTTCATAAGCAAGTGAAGTTGGAAAAATAAGCCAGTTACTGGGTATGAATCCCTCTCTTCAAAACTGAAATAAAACACTCATATTGAAAGTAGTTGCTCTGTTTAATTTAATTATGTTCATTTAATATGCAGTTTGAAAAAAAAACAATAGTAGTGTTGTTTTTGTTGTTTTTTTTTTTACCTGTGGGGCAGTAGAAGCTGCTAGCAAGGCTGGAGGTATTCAAGTTGATAGCTCTGTGGGATGAAGAGACAGATAATTATTACCTGTGGAACATGGGCAAGTTATCTAGGGAGAGGATGTGAATGAAATAATTACGTGTCATTTTAGGCCCATGATTTTTAGTATCTCACAAAGCTATCAGTTTTAGTCCCAAGCTTATCTTTTCAAAATATTTGGTACACCTCTATTGAGAAACAGATTGAATGATCAGAAATTTAATAAATGTTTCGTGGAAGCTGTTCTTCCATTAGGTGCATGTCCTGTGTTTTACTGTTTCATATATGAGTTCTTCTGATATTGGAAGGTCTGTTCACTTTGCCCTACATAGTTTTATAACAGTATTTGGTGCCTTGCATGTGTGTGCATGCACAGGATCCGTGTGTTTGTTTGCTGTCTTATGTCAGGTGTTTATCCCAGATGCGGAGGGGCACATTGGGTATTTTTCATTCTAGTGAAGACTTGTTTGCTGCAGCATATGTTGATGGTAATTCTGATGATTTGCTAGGATGAAGGGTTGTTTTAAAATTAGGCACATGTGAGGAGGTTTGGGTTCCTGATTAGTTACAGTGAACCTTGTACACTGAGGAATTCTTTCAGTTTTTGAAAATTACACCTTAGGCTCTTAGGTACGAAATCTTTAAAACAAATTCAGTTGAAAGTACTAATGCATCATGATTATTCTAACAGTTTAAGCCTTCTCATCTTCTGAACATTTTTTTTTTACAGTAGTAAATAATAGCTTTTACACATATTTCAATATAACAAAAATAAAAACAATCATAGCCTGAAGAGATGTATATATATATGTATGTGTGTGTGTATATGTACATAAAAATTAAATTTCTTATTAATGATTTCAAAATATAGGTATAATCTTTTGCAGAAGGTCTTCTATGCATTGATTAGGCACCTTCACTTGAGGAACACAGAAGTTGTGATTATTTGTTTTTCTAGTCATAATAAATGGAGAAGAGTTTCTGGCTAAACGGCAGAAGGATATTGCTTTCAAAACAGTATAAGCCACTATAATGTTAATGGGAGAAAGACAGTGTACAAATATGATTGGTCCTGTAATAGCTTTCTGTATGAACATTGGAAAATGATTGTCAGTTTTGAGAGTAGGTCTGTAGCTGTGTAGCATGTCTGGAAATGAAGGATGGAGAGAGAAAAGGTATTTGTTGTATGCTCTGCTGCAAGGACAAGAGCTACCACTGTGAGTTGGAAATGCTACAGCAGTTCCGCTGTCAGTCAAAGGGAATGACCTACTCGGATCTTGTTGGATTTCCTGATGGAAAACTGCTTGGAGACAAAATAAGGACTTTGTGTCTCAGGCCAGTAATAGTAGCCATAGCTGCATGTAAAAGGTGGGCTCTGCTTTTGGCAGGATTGGCCTTTTGGAAAACCTTGGAGGGAGTGAACAATCTCCAGTGATACTTTCTACAGAAGTTCTAATTGAATAATTTGTATTGCTATAACTCAAAAGGAAAGCCTATATAAAATAAATAGGCTGTGTGGAATTGTAAGATTAATAAGCTTAGAAAGCATGTAGGATTTTTGCTATTTTAAATTCATTTTCTATAATATTTTGTTCAATTTCCCAAAAACAGGCTTCTAGATTCATTTATTGACTGGTTTTAAAAAGGCTAATTGTCTGTGTCGTGACCACCTGAAGGAGAAGGGTTTGCACTTAAGCCTTCATGGCAATATGTGCTTTGATAGACAAGCTAAAGTAAATGTTCTACAGCCTTGTAAAATGTTATAACTCCCTGGTAATTAACAGATTTCTTTTGGAAGTTGCTGTTCATTGCGTCAGAACCGGCAGTGCAGAACACAGAACAATCACATCAGTACTGTATTTCAATTATGCCCGCAACTTCCTAGGCATTTTACCTTGAAATATCAAACAGAAGGCAGGTTTGCATGCTGTGGACTGGAAGAGTGGGCATGACCCTTCTGAGTGCATTCTGAGTGTTGTGGCCAGCGTACCTGCTGGCAGAACAGGCTGGGTACAACACTGTACTGCTGCAGCAAAATTCCAAGTGTTTATATGTGGAAACAGTAAAAACTGGTTTAAGGGCAAGTGGGACAGTTACCTGTCTGCGCTGCCACGTGCAATTTAAATTTCATGCTAAGCACATTTTAAAGACAAGCTCAAGTATGACGTCCAAAGTAGTGCTGCACTCAGGCTGTTGAATTTTGGAAATTGTAACCACTAGTTCATACCCCCAAAAATCTTATTGGAATTAGACAGCCTCTCAAGGCATGGACAGGGATTTACAGGTAAAAAATTTACTACTAACATGCTAATCAACCTTCTGCAGAAGTCTGCCTATACCCCAGAATGGGCTGCTGAGACTAGGTATTTTACTATCTTTGGCCCATGTACTGTTGAATGAGTACAAACAACACTGGCAATGCAGCTGAGCAGGAGCAAGGTTTACCTCTGCAACAGAAATAAACCCTAAGAATTACTGATATGAAAACAGACACAGAGCTGTGAAATGCTAACAAAGAGAGTGAAAATACAAACATGTAACTTAACAGTTTCAGTGGAAGATTATTCATCAGTTGTGTGGTCATTACTCTTCCATGAGTTTCTATTTCTGAGGATTAATTTTGGCATTCTGTTTACATGTAGTATTGTACACAAACAAACAGTGCAAAATTTTAAGAAAATCATACATAGATAGTTCTGGTGATTTAGTGTTTTTGTCTTTCATAGATATATACATGATACAAATCTGAATGTAACCCACATGGTGTGCATATGGCAGCTACATTTCTGATCTCAAAATTTACAAAAGAAGTGAAGGAAGAGTGGCTGACTTAGCCTGTACTTTACCATGACTCACAGGAGTCTTCCCATTTGCCTTAGTGAATGTCTGTAGGGAGAGGCTGCTGGCTGCGTCTTTTAAATTGCGGAGCCAAGTATTGGAAGAGAGGATCTTTTCTAGTGTTGTGAGTCTTTAGAGACAGCTGCTTAAAAAGCTAAACAAAACAAAAAATACTGGCAGCATAAAATGTAAGGAGTCAGAAAGGAGATTTCCTAGTGTTCGGTTTGATAATAAGTGGCATCAATTTCAAATATTCACAGGATTATTTTCAGTGTCTCTACAATTAAAAAGAAAATACGAAAAAGACATCATAGAACATTAGCATAATTGTCATAGTGTAAAAGCTTTGCATGCAGTCTTGTTAGTATTTTCCTATCTGTCTGACTTGTGTTAATTAGCAAAGGAGCAATTTCTACATGATTTCTTAGGTAGAAATAAGGCCAGAAGTTCTCGAGTTCATGAAAGGAGACAAACTCCTTGAATTTCTGTAATATGAGTACATGACCGAAAGTGGTTATTAGTGAAAGATAACAAATTGATTTGAGAGGTACAGAAAGGGACAACTGGAAAGATGATGATCTTTGATTCATAAAATCATAGAATAATTTAGGTTGGAAATAACGTTTTAGATCATTGAGTTCAACCATCAACTCACTGTCAAGTTCACCACTAACCCATATCCCTAAGCCCCACATCTACATGTCTTTTAAGTGCCTTCAGGGATGTTGACTCAACAACTTTCCTAAGCAACCTGTTCCTGTGCTTGACAACCCTTTTGGTGAAGAAATTTTTCCCAGTGCCCAATCTGCACACACTTTCCCCCAGCAAACTTGAGGCCATTTCCTCTTGTCCTATTTCTTCTGACTTCGAAGAAGAGATTGATCCCTACCTGGCTACAGCCTCCTTTCAGGTATTTGTAGAGAGTAATAAGCCTCCTTTTCTCCAGGCTAAACACCCCCAGCTCCCTCAGCTGCTCCTCATCAGACTTGTGCTCCAGATTCTTCACCAGCTCTGCTGCCCTTCTGTGGACATGCTCCAGCACCTCAATGTCTTTCTTGTTGTGAGAGGCCCAAAACCGAGAACAGAATTTGAGGTGTGGCCTCACCAGTGCCAAGTACAGGGGAATGATCACTGCCCTGGTCCTGCTGGGCACACCATTCTTGATACAAACCAGGATGCCATTGGACTTCTTGGCCACCTGGGCACACTGTAGGCTTGTGTTCAGCCAGCTGTTGACCAACACACTCAAACTCCACTGGGTTGCTTTCCAGTGAGTCTTCCCCTGCCCTATGGTGCTGCATGGGTTTGTTGTGATACAAGTGCAGGTTCTGGCACTTGGACTTGTTGAACCTCGTACCATTGGCTTTGGCCCATCAATCCAGCCTGTCCAGATCCCTCTGCAAAACCTTGCTACTGTCCAGCAGATGAGCACTCCCACCCAACTTGGTGTCATCTGCAAACTGACTGAGGAAGCACTTGATCCCCCTGCCCAGATCATGATACAGATGAGATACTAAGGCCTGTCAAATCTTTTGCTCAAACTAATTTAAGCTAGCTGATATTAGCACTGATAAAAATATGACTGCAGGAACAGGCAATGTGGCTTTCACTAGTCTTAAAAATATTTGTCTGAACCTAAAATCTTTGAAGCCTCTGCTGGAATTCCCTTTGCATTAGCTGTCACAGTGTGTTTGAGTTTGGTAGTATCAGCACTGCCTGATTCTGCCTACAAAAACTATAATGTCTCAGGGACTGTTATAACTGGGTACTGGAGCATCCAAAATAAATGAAGGCACAAACAGTACTAATCTGAAAATATACTCCCCATTGGGTCATTTTTTAAACTGCAAATCTGGGCTCTGTTTTAGGCCTGTCCCAAAGATATCTATTGATACTATAACACTGTGACATGTTATGTGTCTTTGGCTATAATCCTTCTACACAGACAGATGAAAATCACTATGTTTGGGTATTTTGATACTTTTTTCTTTTTTTTTTTCCCTTTTTTTTTTTTTGGCTGTCATTTTGTTGATATCTAAAATATTTTTATTTACATTACAAAACCAAGCATTATGATCCAGTTGGGACAGAGAGCCTGTAAATATAGAGAGACAATGTCAGCATGCATTGTTGGCTTGTACACTCCTGCACAGTGTCATTAAATCTCATTTCAGTTGGAGAAGATTCCCATTCAGCAGTTGCGCAGTGCAGTCAGAATGAGTTCAGTGTCTGTTCGCATCTGTGTAGATATTCAAATTGCCAAAAAGAGTAGAAGAAAAGGAAGGCACAGAAGGAGGAGGAGGGAAATATCCTTAAGGTTACACACTGGATTACTGGTGAAACTACTGTATTAGTTTAGTCCTTGCTCAGTGATGCCACGTTACCTTCTACTGCCTTTTATGTCTCCTGACCTTTACACAAAACTCAGTCACTTCAACTCATTCATTATTTTGGTAGCACCAGTTTCTCTCCTTTTTTTATTATTAATATTTTTTTTAATGGTGCTCAGGTACCCAAACTTACTGCCATAGTTTAAATTAAATTACGCTGATTATTATGCCACAGACAGGCTGTCACGTTGGGGGTGTATGATGGGGTACTCTTAGGAGTTGTTAGTTCTTTGATTGCTATATTCGGTTATACAGCTCTGCTGTTCTCACTCTTTACTAGCACCTCTAGTTTTTTATTGCAGTATTGCCGTTACTTTGTAAGACAAAATCAGTTGTAAATCAGCCTTCCAGCTGTATTCCATTTTACTTTTCTATTTTTAATTTCCTTATGTTGCCCAGGTTTGTTTATTGCTTAATACAATGTTCTTCAATAATTTTGACAGTATAATCAAAAAATTATCATAGTTTCTACTTTTTTTGTTTTACTCATTCAGATAGTATATTTCTCCTGAAAAAAAAAGTACTTTAAAAGTCATATTTAAAGACAAATAGTTACTGTTTTCAAGTCTGCCAAGTATAGATTATGTTGCTATGTGCACAGACATGTTTATTGCATAGATAATATAATGGTAATCTAATAAATCCTAATAAATCTAATCTAATAAATGTAATAAAACAAACTTTACTGGATGATTTCTTCTGAACAATATATATTTTTTTATATCCATAGTAGGAAATGTACGTATATTAATACATATTTCTATATCGTTATACTTCAGCTCAGTATTAATATACATTTCTATAAAATCATACATCAGCTCGAGCTCACACAATATATGTTATTCCTGAATGTTTGTAATGCCATATTCATAATGCCCAGACTTGGACTCAAGTCTCTTCGTGATGAGCAAAATAGCTCCTGTCCCAAAGAGCTTACAGGGGAAGGTCTGAGCAGAGGAGAGAAGAGTTGAAGGAGGTAACATGGTGTTACCCTGCACAACGTGCTGTGGCTACAGAGCACTGGCATCTTATCCACTCTTTTTGGGTACTTTGTTGAAAGAAGGAAAAGGATCTCTTACTAGAGTAGCTGATACACTTGGAAAAATCCTCCATAATTTCACATGCATGGCAGGTCTGAAACAGCCTCTAAATACATGCTGAAATAATTTGCTCTGAAGTTGACTAGTTCATCAGATGATTTGAGAGGCAACAGCAGGTATTTCTGTTGAGCACTGTTTTACATTAGCAAAAGAAAGAGAGCATCCTACCAAGAAAGTTTTAAAACTACCCTTCAAGAGCATAATGAAATTTTGGAAGGAGGGTTCCTGCCAGTCAGTATGACAGTAGTAAAGGTGTATGCTTGAATCTTTGTCCAAGGCATGTAAAACAGCCATATTTCCTCTTTTAATTAGAAAACTTGGTCTTACCATCACTTTGAGAGTGACTGATATTTGTGTAATAGTATGTAAATACTTACAGTAAGCATTCTGGAATGTTTGGGAGGGGTTTATGGGATATTTAGGAGATATTTTGTTCTGAGGTAAGTGGCGTGTGGCCTCCTGTGCTTTCTGAAGCCAGTAGAATTGTTTCTATATACGTTGAGGTTGGATTACATTGAGGGGACAAGATGCACAAAAATTTTTATAGTTTGATTATGGTATATAATTGTCTATCTCTTAATTTCTAGTTTCTGTAAAATATTTTATCTGTGGCTTTTTAGTTTTTGTTTGCTTTGTGTATTTTTTTTACCTGGGTTGGTTTTGAGTGTTGGTTGTTGTTGTTTTGGTTTTGGTTTTTTGTTGCTTTGTTTGTTTCCTGTTTTATTTTAGTAAATTATTCTGTTGAGTGTTGCTGGAATACTGGATATAGTTTCATGTACATGTTAACCTTTTAGCTTTGGTTTTTTTACCACCTCAGATTATGGTAGAAACAGAAAAGACTAATCTTTTTGCCTGTCTGAATGGCTGACATAGCTACTTTCTAGGCTGCCGGGGAGTAGTGTAAGTGTCCACGTTGTTGGCCAAGGGCTGGTTGCCTAAAGGAAGAGCTGGCCAAAAATGCAGAGAGGTGATTCAGGAACAGAGTCAGCTGTGACTTAGTTCAACATGTATTTGCTGAGGAGGCAAACAGTCTTGTTGGAGGTTTGGCTGTTCTTCTTCCTTAGTCAGCCAGAAACCTTAGGAGCTCTGCTCTGTGTAAGTGCTCTTGGTAGGCTTGTGCAGAGGAAGGACTGGACAGACAGACCAGCTGCCAGCAGTACTGGTGGAAATAGTCCTGGTACTGGCCTTAAACTTTAAAATAAAAATAGATTTGTTTAGAAGATCTTGCTTATATTGGGCCGTCATTCTTTGCTGGAAGGAGGCTCACACAAAAGATTAGTGGAAATTTTCAGTTAGAATACGAAATCACAGTCATTTCTATCTCTCTTTAGAATATGGAGGAAAACTTCCAATAAACTGCTGCGTTTGATGAGAGAGTTAATAAAGTTTTGATATTATTGTGTATTTTGTTTGTGCAACCATTTATCTTTATTTCATGTTCATTTTAATTATTTTATTTCTCTTGTGTTTCTACTGTATGTCTAGTGTACTTACATTTTTTTTGCTAAGATTAAAGGGATCCTTATTTTACCTTATTTACATTTTAGTAGTCAGTAGAGCACCTCTGTGAGTATGCATGTACACTAAGACTACAAATTCTGTGTTGGTCGTTTTGTTTTTGTTTTCGTTTCTTTTTTTTTAACAGATACTGAGTGCATGGAAATCCCTAGTTACAACACAAAGGGATTAAGTGTTGTTGTTTCAGTTTCTTATGGTCTTATTCTTGCCTTGAGTATCAGGAAATGCCTAAATTAATGGGTAGAGAATTCCAAAAGTAACTATAGGTAGGGAAGCAGGTTTTATATCATAAAGTACTCTAGGATATATGTGGGTTCCAATTTTTTTTGTAGAAATTCCCAAACCATAAGAATATTGAAGTACTATGATTTGTTTTTAATAACTTCTGAAGGGTTTGGGAGTTTTATATTGATTGTTTGAAATTTAAAAGAAACTCCATGTTAAATGTTTTCTGAGGACCAACACCCAACTTTTATCAGACACAATGATTCAAATAAATAATACTTTAAGTCAACAAAAATACTATTTGCTTATATTTTCATGTAAGTTATATTTATAAAGAACAGAAATAAGATAGGAGAGCCTATAATATTGAAGATATATTGAATAATCAGCAATCATAGAATTGTAAGGTTGGAAGAGACCTTTATGATCATGAAGTCTAACCATCAACCCAGCACCACTACAATATTTACCAATAAACCATGTCATGAAGTTCCAATAAGTGATTTGGAAAAAAATGAACCAAACTATTCTGTATTTGGAATTAAAATTTATATGAGTTGTTCTTGGAGTGAGAAGCAAGTAGTCTTTCGACATGAATAGTAAGTATTTGAGTAAGACAGATGTTTTTTCTGAGCAACTAATTCAATGAAATTTTATTGAATTACTCAAAATGTACTGTCTTTGGATAACAAAACAAAACAAAAAAGTTTCTTATGCGTGTTCCACACATCTCAGTGAAATCCATTGACATATTTTAAATCTGGCTACAAGCGTTCACATACTATAACTCACTGCATAATTCTATGGGTTCCATAAATAGAATGAATATTTTAAAGTGGTACGTGTGGATTTGGAAGAAAAACTGAGCTGTCACTAATGGAAAATTTATGCTGGCAACTGTGATAAAGGATCACATTTAAAAGGATTTGGCGGGAGGCTGTTTTGTTATTTCGGCTTAGAGATTGTGTGGCGATGAGAACCATTGAAGCATATTACACTGATTAAATGTAGTTCTTGGGAGTCTCAAATGTCACAAAACATATGGAATACCAGGAACATTCATCACTGTTTGAAGGAACTGTCTAAAGCCTTGATAGCCTGGTCTAACGATAGTGCCAGTAAAATAGTCAGTGAATGAAAAAAAAAAATCCAGTAGCATGAAAACAAGTGAAATAATGTTGGGACGAACAGCGTTAGACTGCTACAGAATTACAGGGGTTTTTTGCCTCCTGCTTATCTTCCTCGTACCCTTTTGAAAGAAAGAACTAAGATTGCAGTTAGGAAAAGCCATACCTATGCCATTCGTCTTACCCTAGCAATAAACAGACATTGCATCTGTGTATATGTTTAGGATTTAAAAAGAAAAGAAACTTTGAATGCAAGAGGGGATGGCCACAAGCATTATTTCAGTGAGAGTAGGCATGAACATGTGAATATTACTATTGCTAAATTAGAAGTGATTTATTCTCAGTAAGTTCTAACAGTGATCAGTCTAATTTTGGTGGAGAAGGGAAAGACTGTTATGACAACCTTATTTTTAAAATGTCTGTAGAATAGTGTTAAGGGAAGAGGGAGAAGGTAGCTTCCTGGAAACAGTCCACAAGTATAAATAGGTTGTTCACTCACTTTGGAGACACCATTTTACATGTATTTTAGATAAAATGAAAATTGAGTGGTTATTAATTGTCAAATGTTTGAAATCCTTACGGGAGTCAGTTTCCTAAAATTGTCTTTATTCCTCTTCCTTCTAGTATCCCACATTGAAACTTTATGTGATGTAAAGACAAAACTCATTCATATCCTGTGAGACAGACCTAGACTTACTGCAACGCTTGATCATGTCATGTTTCTGAGAGCCATCTGACAATTAGGCAGGGCTCCATCACCTGTTCATGGTTACTTGAGAAGACAAGTGTCGGAAGTCCAAACGTCCCCCCTCCTTCCTCCTGCAACTTTTATTGCTGACCACAAATGCCGTATGGTATGGAGTATCCCTTTGGTCAGTTGAGGTCAGCTGTCCTGCTGTGTTCCCTCCCATCTTCTTATGCACCCCCAGCCTCCTCGCTGGCAGGGCAGCCTGAGAAGCAGGAAAGACCTTGATGGTGTGCAAGCACTGCTCAGCAATAATGAAATCATCCCTGTGTTATCAGCACTGTCCATCCCAAATATAAAGCATAGCCACATACCAGCTACTGGGAAGAAATTTAACTGACCCAGCCAAAGCCAGCAGGACTTTTATTTAGTCTCTGTGATTTAGAGAGTCAAAATTCTGTACAGGAATACTACAACTCTTCAGCAGAAATGTGTGTGTCTGATGATTCCACTAGCGCTATTTCGTTTGTGATACTCAGTTTGTAGATTTTTAATTTATTTTTATTCCATCAGACAATGCTACTTTATCTTTTCCTGATGAAGCTTCTGTTGAAGAAAACTCTTCAGACTAAGTAGTCTTAGCTTTAGTATGCACAAAGAAGGAAACTTACATTTTGATTGCTGAAATGTGGTCAGGAATGGAAGGAAACATAGCATGTCAGTTCCGTAACAAATACAAATAAGTCGTAAGAATACCTGTAGCTCTAAGTAATTTAATTCAGATGGAAATTAAGAACCTTTATGAGTTAAAATTATGTATTGATCAAGAATAAGACATAATTGCCTATTTTCATTTCCCTGTATGATACACAAACCTTTTCATATTTACTTATGAACTGTTTTAAATTACAGTTCAAAAATGCTTCATAAAAATAGAAAATTGCATTTTGAATTAAAATAGTTTCTAAATCCAATGTATTTATTGACTTCACCCAGCATGCAATTTAACAAAAAAAAAAA
>VWZG01007534.1:83927-93931 GCA_013396735.1 Grallaria varia
AGGCATAGATAGTGGAGGCTCTGTAACTTTCCCATTAAGAAGCCAATTTTCTGCCTTTTTTCAGGAAATAACTTTAAATTTTTCTGTATCTGGAACTAGTTAATGTTTCTTTAAGTTGTTGAGGAGTAGAAGTCAGAAAGTAGTGTTTAACATGATCATTAAACAATTTAGAAAAAAAATGCCAATTGCACAACTGTGTTTGATATGTGTAACATTATTTGAGCTAGTCGTAGTTCTTGAATATTTGCAGATTCAAAACAGTGTTCTGATTTATGTAACATAAATTATTGTCATCTACTCTTTGAATAAATCAAAGCACCAAGTGATATACTGATTATTTTGAGCCTTATAATCGAGTCTTGTTTACACACTGAACCTGTTGCAAAATAAGCTACATATGAAATTTAAACATGGTAAGTATTCTGTGCTGTTTTCAGCTAAATTCTAGAGTGAACTAAATTACCTGAACCTAGAAATTTTAGGACTAATGGAATAAGAGTGTCTGTAGGAAAAGCTATTATAGGTTGTTTTCCCTGGGTAGATAAGCCCAGAGTCAGTAGAGAAGTTGGGTTGAATCTGGGTCATCTAACTCTGCTTATGTAGCCAGTTTTCCCCACTAAAAGCCTCTTCTTGTGGAATTACGTGGTGATGTTTTCTACATCCACGCTGTGTTGTTAAAGATTATTATGGTATATCTGTTGTTACAATTTTATCATGTCCTACTGAGACATCTACTGCATGTATAAGTTGCAATTTTTAAAAAAATAAATTGCTGTCCTACTGTTACTTTGTGCCTTTAGTAGTACATGTCCTGTATTTTCATTATTTGACATAGGCAAAGAACTTTTTTTTCCCCCTAGTATTTTTTTTATTGTAAACGTAATTGCACATTTTCTTTTCGAATGCTGGGTAACAGTCCTATTTTGTGGTAGTTCTTGACTGAACAGATGATGTAGACTTCAGGAGACAAAATATACTGGTGAAATTTGTAGCTTGTTCATGAAGAAGATCTTGCTACTGATTTTGGACATGACAGTTGCCAGGTAAATTTGAAAAAATTAAAAAAAAAAAAAAAGAAAAAAAGAAAAAAGAAAAATTCACAGTTCACTGTTAGAGAATGCCAATTCCAAGGTACAGGAAGTGATTTCGATAGCTTAATACAGAAACTTACATTACATTTTCTTGACTCCTTGTATGCTTTTGGAGAAAAGTAAGTGGCTTGGAACAAACTGTAAAGAGAAAACGGATATCTGCCTTCCTAGCCTGGGTGGGACTATTTGCAAGAGGTCCGCAAGAAATGATAAGCACAGCTGGTTTGTCGGAAACCCCTGTTCTCCCTGGAGATCAAGCTCCTTTTTTTCAGACTATCACAGTATGTTCAGGATGGCACTTTCCTCCATTTGCCATCTGTAACTGATAGGTACAACAGTACTTCTTCTGAAACCCTGTTTAATTCTTGTTGGTGGTCTTAAACAGCTGGGAGAAGAGGAGATGTGTGTGTATGTTAACATGAGAGGATGGGTGGCACCTACGTTTTCTGTCTTGGAGATTATGGATGTTACTGGTCTCAGCTTCTTTCTCACCCTGAGTGGGTTCAGTTGCATCTCAGGACAGAGACTGGCACCTCTGTGTCGTGTACACTGTGGTGGGAAGCCCCAGCGCCTGTGCAGCTCTGTGAAGTCAGTTGTTCCTTTGCCCAGCCAAAAACTGCCAATTTGTGGAGCAAAGAGGGGCGAGAAGCAGCATGAGTCAGTGTCTGCTGATTTGATTAAGGTTTTCACCCAGGCTGTGAGGAGAGCTGGCTTCAATTCCTCTTCCAGCAGGTGTAGTCTCTGGAGGAATCAATTTAAGGATAGAAACATTCTGACTGAAGTAGCAGTAGAAACAAGGGAGAGAACTCTAGGTGTCCGCAGTTTATGAGATAATGATAGGCATGATATGTGCCTAGAGAGCATTACACTGAAAAATAAGACTGAGGCATATCGAGTCTTTGGACATGTACATTTGGGCACCAAATTCCCGACAAAGTACCTAGTTTAAATGTATCCTTGTATCAAATATTTATTTTTAAATTTTGTAAATATATCTCAAAAATTTCTTAGATGACTAGTTAGTTCTGCCAAAATCATCTAAAACATTTCCTTGGACAGTCAGAATTACTGAATTTAGACAGGGGACCAGGAGTTCTGGGCTTTTGTTACTCATTCTTGTCTTTCTTCCAAGTTTTTCTTTCTATTAAAAGGGCCAGATATTGCAAATAAATGAAAACAAATCCACCTATTGTTCCTTAAGCTCTCTACTGAGTCACTGTAAGAGCTTTATGTGAAGTAGTTTTCATTTCTTCTATATATTATATCATTATATGAAAAACAAAGTTTGTTCTTTTGAGCTTACTGCAAACAATCTGATAAAATATATGGACATTAACATTAATTTTAACAGGAACAAAAAAGAATAATTTAAAAACACAAGAGAGAAAGAAAAAATTATCAAGAAAGAGTTTATATAGTTGCACAACTCAGCTATGTAACAGCAGTAGGATCTGTGAGTCCATACGGTGGTTTTGACATCTACAAATATAACATTTATTTGGACAAAAGGCAACTTTCCTTCATTATATGACTTGCAAGTTTGTTATATGTTGCCATTCTATAGTTGTTTGAGATTATAAGCAGTAATATATTTTGTATAACTACTTACAGTGCTGACTTTATGCATTAAAATAATCTTCCGCCTGGATTACAGAGGGTCTGCTTAGCTCTCTGTCCCTGTATACCAGCTCAGCAGGGCAGTTGTCCTGGGAACAACCTGCCTTATTTTTGAAAACCGAGGCAAAGAAGGCGTTAAGTACTTCAGCCTTTTCCTCATATTTTGTAACTATTTTTTTTTTCCCTCCTTGTATCTAATTGGAACTTCCCATGTCCATTTACTCTCATCCCATTGCTGTGCACTTTTTCTTTCCTGTATCCTCCAAACTGGCAGTTGTAGAGTTCCAAGCATTCTCTTACCAGGCTGAATAGATGCAGCTCTCAGCCTCTCCTGGAAGTTCTGTCCTCCATGACCAGCTTGGTGATTCCCGGTGGATTCATTCCAGTATGGCCGTTTCTTGGTCGTCTTGGGGTGCCCAAAACTCAGCTCAGCACACCAGATGGAGTCTTAAAAATGATCAATCATTTGATCAAAGGATCAAGGGGTCAAAGGATCAATTCCTTGTACCTGCTGTCTATACTCTTACTAGTACAGCTCAGAACACTGCTGACCTTCTTAGTTCTAAGGGCACACTGCTGACTCATGTTCATTTTGTTGTCCATCAGGATCCCACATCTTTTTCTACAGAGTTGCTTGCTAGGCAATCAGGGCTTCATCTGTAATTTATGCCTAGGTAAAGGAAATTTGCCTAGGACCATTAAAAAAAAATAAAAAAATTCTTCCTAATATCTGGTCCAAGTCTACCCTCTTTTAGTTTGAAACTATTTACTTTTGTCCTGTAGAAAACAGACCCCACAAAAAAGTCTATGCTCATCTTTCTTACAAGCCCTCTTGAAGTGTTGGAAGGCCACAGTATAAAATCTCTCCACGGCTTTCTCTGCTCAAGGCTGAAGAACCTCAACTCAGCCTGTCTTCAGACGAGAGGTCCTCCAGCCCTTTCATTATTATTGAAACTCTCCTTGTGGATTCAGTCCAGCAAGTTCATGTTTTTCCTGTACTGAGGACTTCAGAACTAGGTGCAGTACTCCAGGTGGGATATTGTGGGAGATGAGTAGAGAAGGGGAATCATCTCCCTCAACCTGCTGGTCATGTTTCTTTTGATGCAGTGCAGGGTATGATTGGCTTCCTGAGCTATGAGAGCACATTGCCAGGTCGTGTCCTGCTTTTCATCCACCAGCACTCCTAAGTCGTCCTCAATAGGGCTGCTCTGAATCCCTCCTTCCTCCAGCCCCTATTGATACCAGAGGTTGCCCCCACCCAGAGCAGCACCTTGCACTTGACCTTGTTGGACTTCTTGAGATTCACATGGGCCCACTTCTTCAACTTACAGAGCAGCAGGTGACATTTTAAAGTAATGCTTCTGACAGATAAACCTGTTTGTATCTTAAAAACCCGTCAGCACTTTCTTGCTTTTTATATGGTAAATGATAGCACAAAGAGTGTTCTCTGGACATTGTTTGCAAAGAAAATTAGGTTAATTGCCTCCTTATGCTTCTGTGTTTATTGCACTTATTAAAGCTTGCAGGATGCCCACAGTATTCTATAGTTAGCAAATTAGTAGTGCTCTATCAAAATCTTATTTTGAGGACAGTTCACGGTGACAGTTTTCTCCTTTCAGTGGCAGTAGTTTTCCCGAGAGAGTAATGCTTTTGAGCTCAGAAAAACAACAACTTGGAATTAAAATCACCTGGAAACTTTACAAGCATTTAGTCGACAGAATTAGGATAGTCCTCAAATACCTGTGTTCCCTAACTGCATGTTTTGTTTGAAAAGAAAAGAAAATGAAGAGACATTTTAATATCTTAGATTTACAAAGAGGATAGACATTTTTCATGACAGGCTCTCTGAAGGAATGCTGTTTATATCAAGTATGATCAAAAATAATTTTATTTTGGCTGTTTATTGACTTATATGACAGAGGTTTGGTTTTGTGTATTACTTAGCAAACTGAAGCAATTGAAAACTATATTGCTTTTGACTTTGAATAAACCTTTCTTAAGTAACCTCAGAGCCTACAACTGCCTTCTTCATGACAGGTTTTAACATACTGTGCTCTGGATGCCCACTTCCAGTAACACAATTGGTTACTGTATAACAATGAAGAAGATGTCTGACATATTTTTGTAATATCTACATTAAATAATTAAAAAACCCAAACAAACAGTTTTTTTATTGGAACATTTCTGTTGTATCAGGAGGTAAATTCTAAAATAATGGACCTACTAAGGCGTGAATTAAGGTGTATTTCAATGCAGGTTGATAAAGTGATGCTATGGAGGTGCATTGCACATTAGAGTCTTCTTTAAGTGCTAATCTAGAAATAGAGCTAATTATGAAACTTGCTACACAAGTGCTTTTGATATGATTCATTTCAGTTTTAAAATACGCTAGTCAGTATTTTTTTTTTTTTCTAAAATTTACTATTTCTTTCTTACCATAAATAAAGTTTTCAGACCACAACTGATTTCACATTCTCTGCTAGTGAATCCTGCAGTATGGCATAGACTAAAGTCACTCATCAAATTTTTAGATAGTTTGATCCCTGTACACTAGGAAACAGTGCTTCAATTCCAAGTGTATTTGGCCAGCATAGCTGGGAGTAAGGAGGTAATTGTTCACTGCCTGGTGCTATGTGGAGGACCGGGAGAACACTGAGAAAGGTGGGCTCTGCTGAGGTGTTTTGTGTGCATCTCAGTGTTGGAAAACAAATTATTTTTAGCTTTATTATTGAAAATATTCATTGACTTTTTTTCTCTTCACAAGGTTTTCTCACTGAACCTAGAGTTGATTCTTGAATTGTTTAAAAATAGTGTTCTATTTTCTTTCCTAATGAAAGAAAGCATGTGTTTGTGTCTGCATGTGTGTGTGCCTGCAGGTTTGTGTGCTAAAAAGAGAAGCAAAATGTCTGATGTCTATTACAAACTGAAATTGGTTACAGTTTGCTGGATTTAAGAAAAAATGTTTCAAGCAGTTAGGCGTCACTCCTGGGATTTCTTGGTGAATACAGTACTTTAGGCTGTAGCTTCCCACTAAAATCAGTGTTTCCTTCATGAATTTCCTATCTCAATTTGAAGACTCTGGAGTCGAGGCAGAGCATGAGTAGTTGTTACTCTTCTCTTAGTTGAGGCTACTGGCATACCTCAAAAGCTTTCACTTTTTCTGTGTTGGCGTGTTGATCCCCAGTACAGTTTTGCCGTGAGGTATTTCACTGAGGACACCTTTATTTTGCACAGAGGGCTTAACCACTACCTTGCTTTCTCGGTATTCTGTTTATGCCACAAAACCTCTGAGTGAACATTTTTTAGTTTCTGGATGAGAGGACTAGCACATATTTATTAATCTGTCTTGCAGAACAGTACAAGAAGGAAGTTTACAAAACGTTGAATCATTTAAATGTTAGCATGTGTTTGAGACTTGTTTCATTTGACAGCACTGGCTACATGCTGGACTTGCAATGAAAAAACAAAAATAACTATTCCCTATGTAATGGTAAGGGGAAGTGGCATTTGTTGCTTGCTTGGGTAGGCCAGATTTGGAGAACATAGTACAAAACAAAGTATGAGCAGAGAGGAGAAATCTCCTTTCTTCAGTTTCATTTACCATGACAAGATTTGGCACTGGAAGGTAAATCAAACCTGGTTTGATGTTTCTGTCATTAGGCGAAGGAAATGTATCCGTTTCTTCTTATAGAAGAAAGAGAAGGAGAAAATTAACGTAGAGGTAATACAAAGGTTAAAGAAAAAATCAATTTCCCATTTATTTAAGACCTTTGTAGCACTTAGAGGCATTCAGGAGGTATGTCTAAAGGAAGAATGATATTTTTTGCATACATATGTAAACGAACCATTTTTTTTCCTCAGTGAACACAACAAAAAATACAATCAGAAAATGCTATCAGAGCACACATTTGCAGTCTTTTGTGCAGTTTTTAAGAATTGCATTTTTCTTGTTGAGGCTTTTCTTGTATTTCAAATGATAAAACTTTAACTCTTTCACAAACTGAGTCACACTCAATTGGAGAATAGATCTTCAAGTCTCTGGGACCACATCTTCCTGTTACCTTGTTCTTCAAAGCAGGAGAGGCGCTGACTATGCAAGATTCAGCTTTTCTAAATTCTCCAGCAACCTGAATTCTTCTGCATTTTTATGTTTTGACTACTGAGCTCTATCTTAAATGACTAGAATTCTACAGTGATAATGCAATTGTCATGCATATATCCAGGCTGCAAATAGTCTAAGCAAGCTCTTAATGTGTCTCATCACCTAGGGTCAGGTGAGGATGAGGTGGGAAGAGTTTCATTGCTGTTTTACTTAGTGGTTCGAGGGAATTAATAGTTTCTTGATTTTTCCTCCTGGCTATTAAATAGTTAAAATTAGATAGATTATCTCTTAATTCTGACACTTTGATAATGTCTACTTTTGAATATTGGAACTGTTTCTCTTGGAGTATTATTCCCTGCACTCCCATAAAAATAAGTCTACTGTATTAGGACTTATTTATGAGGAAACTAGAAAAGATTTAGCACAAGAGGTCCACGATAATAGATAATGCATGTAATAAATAGCATTTTTCTGCTGTAAAAATGTTCATGTAATTTCATATATTCTTTTCAGAGCAACAATATTCTTATTCCTAGCGTGGTAACTAGGCATGTCTTTCATTGGAAGATTATTTTAAAATATGGTTTCCTTACACCACAGTCATTTCCTGATTACAGGCTGGATTTTTTTTTTTTCTCCAGTCTGTAGCATAGTGAAGTTGCAATTTTCTGAAGTCTCAGTTGTACCTTCATAAAGCAGTGAAGCTGAGGACCAGCTTTTTGTCCCATTTCTGTCCCCAAAGCTCACCTATTATCCCTAATGCCTTGAAAAAAATATTCTTTTATTTTCTGCCAGTGTGAAGCTAATGGAATGACCTTCTCTAAAAAGGGGCAAAAAAAAGCCAAGCTAATTGCATGGTGCACAATCAGTATTCATGCTGTAGTAGTCAATGATACTTCCTGAGAAGTATTTCCATTCCTGTGGCATAGGCTGATGTCACCCACATCCCTGGTGACTGACAAAGGGACGTGTTGATATTTGTTAATACTCTGCCCACAACCTGCACCACAAATGTTCTCATGGTATCACAAGTGGTAATTTAGAGGATATATTCCAATTGAAAATCTGCATTAGAAACAATAGAGCATGCTTTGCTAAATACCTGATTTTCTGTGATTTCACAGTGTGCTCATTTCCTGAATCATCTTCTTAGGTCTGTGATTGTCTATTTTTTGATGCATAGCAACCTCTATGGTTGAATCAAAGAGAAATCTGCTGCAGAAGTACCTCTGTGTTTTGGGGGTAAACTTTTTTCATTTATCTTCTCTTCCAAAACACAACTTTGATGGAGTGTGTTGATTTGCTATGGGAAATATTTGCATAATAACTTTAATAACCAAATGAAACTGATCCTCAGTACTGACCAGGAACAATATTAATAGTTTTAATCTGTGCATTTTTCATTTTTTTTATTACTTCTTGAATCTTCTTCTCTAGAATAAATAGGATTATATCTTTAGTAAAATAAATAACATGTTGCAAGTTGCTTTTATTGAAGTCTGTTTTAATCTTAATCAACTGAAACATAATTAGAAAGTGTTTGTTATATTATGCCAACAAAGTACCAATCATGAACTGAAGACTGACATTGGAGTGGACAGTTTGTGATTATAACTGTATGTCAAGTTCTTCATTAAAATACACTTTAACTGAACATAATTGACTGTAAGGCAGTTGGACAGTGGTAAAATATTTAGTGATGAACATCTTCACTGCTCTGTTTTCTGCCTCAAGGAGAACAATAAAAGTGTCCATATTTTCTTTTTAATATCCTTTTGTAAATGCTGCCATATTAGCAAGCAAAATTATACGGTCACATGAGGGCTTATAGTTTCTGCTTCTCTGGTTTTCAAGGCTATTAATTCCAATACTGAAAATTTATGAAGGAAATAGAGCAAAGTGTTCACTGTAGAAGAGGTTTTTTGTGCCCGGTTCACTTATAATCAGAATTTAAAAGCAAACAAAAATAATAGTTGATTTTATTCCATTAAAGGATGGACTCAAACAGCAGTTTTGAATTTGTTACAAGTAACGGTGCATTCTTTCAGGAAATAACTGCTATCCGTCTGAAGAGAAGCTTCACTTGATCAGCAGTTTTTTGTTTGGTTTTTAGATATTATGTGAAAGCAGGGAAAATATACAGTGGCTTTTTTCATTATTTTTGTAAGCGTTTCACAGATAAATGATCTCACATGAATGTTTCTGAGATATCTGATGGTGTCTAGCCATCAAATGGGTTTCATTTCTTCATCCCAAATGAATGGACCTACCTTTTAGAGGTGAGGTACTTAAAAATATTTCAACAATAACATCTCAAGTTTATGGTCCACTATCTAATAGTTGTTTCAGAGTTGTCTTCAAAAAAATGTATTTTTGAAATCTGATTTTGTATGAACTTTTCATCATGTTGTATCTGTAGAATATAATAGACTAGAGGCAACAAATTTATGATTATTATCTTTTTGGATTATGTAAGACTTAAACCTCTCAAGAGCGGAGGAATGAAGATCTCAGTTTTCTTTAGGAATCATAATTACTTAATTGCACATAAAAAGTCTGTTGCAACAAATGAGAAACAATGTAATAGCGTTGTGTTTATTATCACCAATTTCTACCATATCTCCCTTTTGCACCATCATTTTAAAGTGTTATCAGTTTAATATACTCTATATATAGAGCATAGGAATGGCCATAGTCACCGAAAGTATTTGGTGTTAATGCCTCTCTAGTTCTCTTTATGGAGATCTGTCAAGGCCTTTGCTTCACACAAGCCTGTAATATTCCTGTGTTAAATACAGAACTAGTGACTTTTAGTTGGTGAAGTGATTTTGGGACAGATAATCCAATTCAGCACTGTGATATTTGAGTGGCTTTTATTGGACTTTGCTGTATTTTAAAACTTGATTCGCAAAATTTATTCCTTCAGATGCAGACTACTGTTAGCAGTACTTTATCTATTATTCTGAGTTGTGTTCTACACCTTCAGAAGACATATTACTTCCTTTAATATAGATTTTTAAGAACAGATAAACAATCTCCCAAAAAAGATTTTTTTTGCTGGTATTTCATGCAGTTTTATCTAAGGAGTTCTATTTAGTGCAGATATTATGAAAACAAATTTTCTTCCTGCTTTGTGATTCCTTCAGCTCAGCTGTACCATCTGTTGGGTATTTTCCCCTTTTTTTTTTTTTTTT
>VWZG01007534.1:98673-113014 GCA_013396735.1 Grallaria varia
CAGGAAGGTAGTTGTGGTTTATGACATAATTTTGCATCCAGGAAATACTACAATCTTGAAGCACTTCCTTGATATGATGATAAAAATTGCCATGTAGTCTGCATGATCCTTCATCAGATTATAAACAGAAGTCTTCACTTAGTTAATGTTTGTCTGAACAGTTCCTCCTCCATTTCAGTTTAAAGGAAATTAAATTAGTCTTTCACCAGAGATACTTTAAAAAGTATTGAAAGTAAAAAATAGTAAACAAAGTAATCACATATATGGGGCTCTTCACTCCTTGGCTGTGCTTATTCTAATCAATGTCAAATTTTAATTCAATACAAAAACATTCTGTTGATAATTTTTTTTTTTTTTGCACAGAGTTTCGCAATTTCTCTCTTTTTTTTTTTTTTTTTCTGTACAAACACCGTTTCATTGTAGGATATTATGCATGCACCAAATACTTTTATATATTTGGGGTGTTTCATTAGTATGATATTAAATTTAAATGACAAACATTTAAATAAGATGGTTAAAAGTATATCTTTTCTATGTATGTGCAGTGTTTGGAATCATGTGTACTATATTAATAATTTGATCTGGTACTTACGTAGAGGAAGAGAAAGCTTTTTGTTTTTCCTAGTTGTCTTAAGTGTTCTTTTCTCTTGCATCACCTAGGTGAATCTTTGTATGTGTTATCTAGGATTTGTAATAGATATGTAATATCCTCTTTACAAGGAATCTCAAAGGTGTGCGTAATTTCCTTGTCTAGCTCTTCCTTATGTCTTTTGATCCATGTTTGAAGGAGATATTTCTAATAAATGTCTTTGGTTGGTATGGGGAAGAAATAACCTGTTTTATTTCAGAGATGACTCCAAACAGGCAATGGAAACAAAATTATGCCAGTTTCAGTTACTTCTGCTCACACCATAATTTAGTTCTAGCCAGCCAACTTTACTCGCTGAAAAAGAGATTTTCAGATCACATCTAGGAAATACACAATTTTCTTTCAGTGTGACACTATTAAAAAAAAAAAAAAGCATTTGATAGGGATATTTTGAACTGGCTGTCCTCTGCAGTCCCAGTGGAAATACAAATTGTATCTTATGGTTAGAGGGGCAGCGTATGGGTCCAGAGGGAACTTGGGTGTGAATAGGAGGTAGCATGACCCAGGGAGTTTGCTGTGGAAAGAGGTAGACTAATCCATAAATATTGGCAGAAAACTCTATTCCGTATGGTCTGAGGCCATGGATCATTCCCTGGCCCTTAGACATAGCAGGACAGAAATACTTGTCATAGCTTTGTTACTGTCTTCTCATCTTGAGGATGATACATTTGAGGACTGCATGCCTTACAATACATGGATAATTACCAGCCATGATTCTTCAATTATTTTGGTAAGGGTATCTCCAGCCTCATGGCTTTCTTGCTTGATAGATCCCAGTGCACCAGAAGACAGAAGGACTCAATGTTTCTCAATATTTCAAATGAGAGGTAGTTTCATGATTGATTCATTTGGTATCAGTAATGGGCAAAATAACAGTATGTGTAATAAGAGACAATTAATAGAGAGTTAAGGCGAAAAGATGTAGTTAAGAAAGAGTACTATTTTTTTCTAGGCAGTTAACAGTTCACCAACAAATTTGGTTTTCTTGATGACATGACGCATTTGGTTGATAGATGGCAATGCAAATATAGCATAATTTAGCCTTTGTAAAATATTTCCTTTCATCCCAGCCCAAATCCAATTGCTGATCATATGCAGTTTTTAAATTGCAGAATCAATTGCTCAACGAGGCACTGAACATTTTGGGGAGGGAAATTTGATACAAAGGGAAGTTATCAGTGGCAAGTCTTCAAATGAGGCCAGTTTTTTTGAATTTTAAACTAGTTCAGCATGAACATCAACAGCAACAACAGAATAATTGAGCTATCTGATTGAGTAGAGCAAAGTAGTAAGTAATGATGTGGGGTTGTTTTACCCCATTGTAAAGCAGTGGCAGAACTAATACTCAATTGTGGCTGTTCTTTTTCCTATTGAAAATAAAAAGGATGAAGAAAGGAACCCTAAAACTGAGCTTTTGATAGGAGAAAATTGCATACAGTTTCAGATGCATCTGAATACACTTAACTTATCACAGATATGATTGAGAGGTGGTTTGCTAACTGTGTCTAAAACACTTAGTAATAAAAGGCTTTTTAATTTAGCAAAGCAAGTTAGTAGAAGCTGAAGCCAAAATTCAAATTAAATATGTGGCAAATACTTTCAGTAGGGAGATGATTAACTGCTGGGACAAATTGCCAAGAGAAACAAGTGATTTTTCCATCACATGAGGTTGTCAAATTAGAACTAAATAACTCTCGGGAAATTATTTGACTCTTGCCAAGAACAAATTATTGGTCTCAGTTCATTGTTAACCAGATGAAATTTTAAAGCAGGTGGTTGGAATGGTGGAGCAAATAATTCCTTTTTTTTATAATTTAAAATCATCAGGAATGTTTTACCTAACTTGCATTTGTTGAATTACCTCCATCAGGAACTTTATTGCAACATGGTGCAATTTCAAGTTGGTATAGTTATTTCCTGGCATATTCCCATTCATGCTATATCATATTCAGGAGATACTCTCTTGGTATCTATCTACTTCATCACATTTGTTTTCAATTGTGAACTTTTTATTTATTGGTTTTTGCTTAGAAGCAAATGTTTGGAAGAGTCAATAGCTCTGTCAATAGAACTAAACTCTGTAATTTACTCCAGGGCAAAATTATTAAATGCTGTCTTACTGGAGCGGAATCACTGAGTATCAGCCAAATTTATGACGTTTGTGCTGAGTCAAATGGGAGGGACATGCCTTTAAACTTAGGGAACAGGCTTGGGTACTATATGTGGCACACAGACATCTTACTGCAATATGCAAACATGTGATGCAGAAATAATTGAGAGAATTAGTGCAGAAATCCTGCAGTCCCTTTTCAACTCTCCGTTTGTGGTTATATGTGTATTTCAGTTGGCCATCATTAGATTTTCTTCAGTACTTCCACCTAAATGCTGCGGTGTAAGTTAAGAATCTTTAACTGCCTGAAAGGTTTCATGAAGGAGTCTTTATTAAGTGCATGAGAATATTTAAATGGCAGGTAGTGATATTATCTTAGGAATCACTTGGGAAATTCCAGATTGAATTAGTCTGTTGTGAAGTGTGTAATTTAGTAGATGCCTCATATCTGCAGTCCATGGACATCCAGTGGGAATGACCTGAGAAGGACACTGTGTAGGTTGATCTCTCTGATGGTTCAGTAGACATTGTTAAAACTATTTTGAGTTTCAGTTTCACTGTGAGGGTTTTAATAACAGGGCTTAAGTTCTCCACCGTTTAAGTACAGTGCATGAATTCAAATATAGTTTTATGTTTCAGAGATGCAGCAGTATCATGCCATGTTGAAGGGAGAGTGATGCAAAGTGAATTGGATTCATCTGCCAGCCTTAGCACACATGCCGGTACTTTCCAAGCTATTAGAAAAATTAATACACTCTTTGAATTAATGGATGGGCTTGCAGGACACCATCTGATATAAATTTTGAAGCTGGATTATATTTTCATTGATATTTGTACTGTAAAATTAGTAAAGGTTATTAAGTCTATCTGATCTTGATATTATCAGTTTTATACCATAATTACATGAACAGACACACCCAGCTCTTGAGAGAAGTGCTGAAATGCAGGCATTTAAAAGTACATGAAGAGCCAAAGCAAATGTTCACAAGTTACCCCATCTGTCAGTTTTTCGTTTTTCTGTCTTTACCTGTTGGTCCTACTGCTCATCTTGATTGCAGGATGGAATCATTACCGTTTCTGTGATTTTGCTGTACCACTCAGAGCATAAGATGTTTCTGACCCAGCATTTTAAAGACAGAATCCAACAGTGACAGAATCAGATTCAGTGTAGTGCCTCTAGATCCCTGCTGCAGAGATTATCAGGCTGCCCAATGTTCTTTAAATGCTGCATTTTCTTAGCATATAGAAAGATGGAAGTGATGGTGCAGTTCTTCTCTTACCAGTGATGACATTATGCTGGATAATGAAGTGTTGTCCACAGTGCCTCCCTGTGCACATGTCTGATAGATATTATGAGTGAAGAGGTGTGTATGGAAATAGCGGAACGGAATAGAGCAGCAAATACATGACTTACATATTCTGCTTGTGTTTTCACAATATTTTTTCTTTTTTTCTTGTTTTGTTTTGGTGGTTTATTTTTTTAGAATCTAGTGTAGATTTTTTCCCCAGATGTGATATGCAGATTCCTACAAACTTCTGTGTGTATGTTCCTTACCTTAATGATTTTTCAGTTGAGTTAGAGAAGGTTTCCAGCCTCCTACTCACTGCTGAAATATTTTTTAGTAACTATATATTTTTAATAACCCATTTCATGAACTTCCAGATAATTTTTAGAGAATTATGTTCTTCAGACTGAAGACAATACAGGAAATTGAAATGTGAACATAACTTCCTATCACTGAGTCCACATTTTACAAATCTCTTCCAATTTGAAACACAGTTCTTTATACTGCTTCGCTTACACTGTGGTAAGTGTATTTACGGATCTTTAAAGAATCTGTTTTCTGCAGAACAGCTAGCAGGACAAAAGGTGTCCCAAATTAGGAATATCCAGTCTTTCATCACTTGAAGTGTCTTTATTATTATAAGAGGTGTGCTGAAGAACTAAAGAAAGATCTGAATTTGCAATTCTAGTTTCTTTTTTTGGCATTTACACCAGGGTAACTGAAAGTAGATCATACCCTGCAGAAATTAAAGATGAAAGTTACTAGATTTTTCAGTTCACTTCTCACCGCACATTTTTTACTTTTAAATATCCCCAGGGAAGATGCCTCCACTGCATGTGTCATGAAATTATAGCATAAACTTTATTAGCAGTCTTAAGCAATGAATTTTTACAGCATCATACTGTATCTAAAACATCATCTTATTATTAATGCTTTTCTGTGTTACTGTTACTTCTTAATTCCAACCTTTGGCTTAGTTGTTCTCAGCTTATCCCATTGCAATGACCATTGTGTCCAGTTCTGTACTCCTCATAAGGCAAAAGAGCACAGATACAGTAAACACTTATTTTTCAAACCTTGTTTTACGATAATAGTTTTTTATAGGTTTCATTTTTATAGATTTTTACCTCGTGGCAAATAGCAGTATCTCAAAGGCTATTCAGCTACCAGTGCGCATAGTTTGCAAGTCTTCAATGTGACTAACTCCTTACCAGAAAATATCCTGCATTCTCAATGAATCATAATTGAAGATTTTTATGGTGACAGGAAATTTTAAACAAAAATGTCATTTCGTATTGCTGTAGAAAAGCCAATTTCAGTGACATTTTTAGAATTATCAGTGAGAAGACATTAACCTGTGGTGACAAGAATTGAACAGAAGTGTAATCATGGGACTGTTTTGGGTTATTTGTTTAATAACAGGAGTTGTAAGAATGATATATAGAGATGAAATGTTGAAAAATGTATTTATTAGTAATAAATAGTTGCTTGATGACAATAACACTTAACAACAATTTCATTTGGGTAATTGGTCACTGGTGATACATGCTATAAGCAGTTTCCAATAGAAAAATCATGGAAAAATCAGCTTAAAAGTTTTTTCTGGTGAGCAGGGCAGAAGGCTTTTTTTCCCTCAGAAATACTCAGAGAGCCTGAATTTTAAGTCAAATACCACCAGTGTTTTGTACCCATTAGTGGAAATGAATGGTGCATACCACATCCACAGTTCTTTTCAACTACCTCATTAAGGTTGAGCAGAGTGTAAAGTACTAGTAATACATACTTAATCTGCCCCTTCTTCTACTGCTCCTCAAGCTGTAGTCAGAGTAATTGCTTATTCTGCCTTAGAGAGTGGTGTGATTCAATCAAATCCAACCATTTAGATTGGATTTAAATTTTGGACAGTACAGATACCAAGACTATCTACTGAGAAAATGTGCAAACAACTGTGATGGAATTCAGTAATTAGTGAAGTTCTGCTTCAGTTCCTCGGTCTTACAAGAAGCCTTTAGTTAAGCAGTGCCTCCTAGAACATGCTAATAGTGGAAAATGCTCCCAAAATCACTGCTCAAATGAATGGCCATTCTGCTCCTCACAGGTTCCTGATACAGTTTTGTGGATGCGTTATTAGGATCCTTCCATTAGGCTTATTCCAGCTGAAGTGGAAACACGCTCAAATACTTGGTACCTCAGCACTTCTGCTGGGAATTGTCCTGAAGGCCATAAACTGCATTTGTCCTTTTTGTAACCCAGCTCTGGAGACTGTAATATGCTTTGCCCTTTGCCATTAAATCTAAAATCTAGGATAAGGATTGTCTCCATGCAATGCTTAAAAGTGTTTCAAGTGCCAAGGTTCCTAAATGTGTATCACTGACTTAGACGTGGATATTCTTCAGTTCTGCATTTTCCTGAAGAATTTGAAAGATGGACACCCTTAACCTCGGTTTTTTTTTTTTCTATAGTTCCACTCTCTTTATCCATTGTTGGAGTCTAAAACTCTGGGGTTGTGCAGGTGTCATATTTCATCCCATGGGTATTTTACTCCTTTTTCCACTTTTCTGCTTCTGAGCCTTTTTCCTCATTTTGGAGACCTTGTCCATGATAGCCCGCCCATGGAAGGTACAAATAGTTATTGGACTAGAGTATAATAAATAGAATGTGTCCAAGTTAATTGTCCAAGTTGTTTGGTTTTAGGTTTTTTTACATTCAAGTATTCCTATGCTTCCTCTCAGAGGAGGCTGAAGAACTATTTGAAACTCAGAAGCTGAAGTTCAGAAAAGTAACACTGACAGTCTGCGGGCATCATTGCCCTGTGTCTTGACCAGCAATATGATTACTGCAAGGAAGAAAAAAAAAAAAAGAGTCCTAATACCAGTCTTTCCCCACCTGTAAAAATGGAGTGATACTCTTTCCTAGACAATGGAACAATGGACTCTGGAAATGATGTTGTCTCTTGATGCACATTTCATCAAATCATAGAATGGTTTTAATTGAAAGGGACCTTTAAAGATCATCTAGTCCAACCCTCCTTCCATGAGCAACTAGATCAGGTTGTTTAGAGCCCCATCCAGCCTGACCAAATATTTCCAGAAATGGTACATCCACCATCTCTCTGGAAACTCGTTCCAGTGTTTCAACACACTCATAAAAATTTGTTTGTTTGTTTGTTTGTTTGTTTGTTTTACATCTAGTCTGAATCTACCCTTTTTTAGTTTAAAATCATTACCCCTTCCCTTGTCCGATCAGAACAGGCCCTACTAAAATGTTTGTCCTCAATATTGTTACGCACTCACTTTAAGTACCAAAAGACCACAGTAAGGTCTCTCAGAGCCTTCTCCTCTTCAGACTGAACAACACCAACTCTCTCAGCCTTCTTCAGTTCCCTGGAGTTTAAGATGATTAGACCGAATGTCCTTCAAGTTTTGACTCTAAATTTTGAATGAATATGGTCTTTCCTCAGCTTTCTTTTACCAGAGCCTCCCTTGAGGTTACTTGCATATATTGTTTGAATGCTGAAACAGCTGAACTGATTATCTAATTAACTGGGGTTTTTTGGCTACTCATGTTTATAAGAACTTGCCTTCTGTGAAAGCAGACATGCTTATGTATTATGTGTCTATTTATCTCCTAATGGTTTATTTGCCTAATCATTCTTCCCTGATCAGGGAGTGAAGAATTCTGCAAGTTCTCCTTATGGGTGACACATAGTAGGTATAAGGATCGGTTCCACTTATTTTTTTTTTAAAGTTAATAGTGATGGATTCTGCATTCCTTGAATGGGTATTTCACTTCAGTGATCTCAGAGATCAGAGTCTGCAGTTGACCTTGAAGTACGGTATAGAACTCACTGTCTTGGAGCTCAGATATGTCAGGCTTTCTGTTCATGTGTAGAAAGAAGTTCAGTTGCACGTAATGTAGACCGAATACATATTTTGAAACTTGTCCTGGAGAAAGGAAAATATGATTAACTTCTTTTCATTTGTGTGGCTCACTACAAAACACAGTCGTATTTCTGTCACCAAATAACTTAATCAGGAGTTTACCCTTGTAATGACAGTGAGGTAATCATAAAATCTGTGAACCAATACAAACAAGAGGCATAAGAGAAGGCAAAGAGGGAGGAGGGAACATCTTGAAATTGGTGATTTTGACTGGAGTACCAAAAGGAAATGACAGAGCCAGACCAACTCCTGAGGTCCTGCAAAACATACTTGTCAATCTGAAGTCAGACAAACTAATAGTAATTTCTCCAATATATTAACAAAGACCATCCCTTAACATATTGTTAGATTAGTGGTGGGTCAGCCCTTTGAGCCTTAAGACAACTTTAGCCTTTGTCATCTTTCCTTAAGGATATTCCTTTCAAGCCAAGAGAGGGGGAGAAATCTGGATACTTGTGCCTGAATCTTTCTATATGAACATGGTGTATATACATGTTTACACCATCTTCCGCCTCGTTTTTCTGTGATATGTTATTCTCGTAAAGCACCCTTTATTTTCTAAGGCGCTGGATTTAATTTAAGCCAAGGCTTCCTATCTTTGCTCCAGTGTATGTGCTAGTTCTTCTTACACTTTTCCCAGGCAAGCTGTCTCTTTTTATATTGCCAGAATGAGGCCTTTCAGGAAGAATCCCTGTTTGTCCATATGACAACAAAGTGAGCTAGAAATCAGCTGTCTCAACAGATTGTCTTACTGGATAGCTAACCGTGTGGGAAGCAGTTTGTCTGCTGAACTGAAGCCACCTTAGATTAACATAGCTGTCTTATTTTCTTCAGAATGCCTCCATCCCTGGCATACGGAGTCTGCATTCCTAGTTGCCACCTAGAGCTTCATTCTGAAATCCACTAAACCTTACAACAAGTACACCTACCTGATGTGGTGCTGTAGGACTCTGTGGGAGTCCTTTTTCAGTCCTTATTCAATTTTGGATCTTAAAACTCTTTTTCAAATATACAGGGTTTTGTGGGGCCTGCTGCTTGCAGTCGTCACTGTGTAATGGAGCAGCATGAGAGAGAAAGGTCACTTGCTAATTCCTTCCTCAGGTGATGTATCTGGCTCGAAATTCACTACTTTTCCTCCTTCTACTTGGATGTTTCAAACCTAAGACCTGGGTAGGGTTCTGATTCATTACCAGTGCTGCGGAGAGGTGCGGACTTGGACTCATCTGCCCTGCGTACTTCTGAAGCAACATGGCCATCTGGGCGCTACACTGTGAATGCACATCTAGAAAAAAGAATGTTTTGAAGCCGAAATTACAGAGTGACTTACCTTCATTGTACTGTACTGCAGGATTATAGATAGGAAAGCAAGGGAATATGCATATTTCTCCAAAGTTAGAAGAGGTCCTCTGGGCTGTTCAGTTTGTCTCATCTCATATATACTAGCAGAATGGAGTGATGTTAACTGAAAGAGGTCAGCATATGCTCCAGCTAATCATGGTTGTCAGAAGAGCTCTTATAATGCTGTTATAAAGTACTTTGATATATCAAATATGTGCTCTCTTAGTTTCTCTGTAGGCCATGTAAGCTCTGAGTCAGTTCAGAATATGTGTTTAAACAATTCCTGTTCCTTCCTACAGCTAGTCAGAGTCAGGATCCAGATTAATTATGCTTTGGTTCACAGTTTAATGTTGTGTCCTAAGTAATTTATTTCTTTCAAAATAGGCTATTTAAAGACAAGTGACAAGGGCAAGATTGTTCTCTTCCTCATAAATCCCTTTAATTGCCTCCATAACATATAAAACATGTATTGAATTTTGTATTAAGGGGCAAACATTTGAATCTTTACTTAAAATAAAGTAATTTATGGCATTATGTACAAGTAAAAATTGCTCAGAATTTTATAAAATATAGTGTAGATTAGGTCTTAATTGAGTTATGAAAGTGTAATACCTTTCTTTTATCTGATGCAACTGTGGAAAGAGTCTGAAATTCATAACATTTTTGGGTTTTTTCGCTTTATTTTTAGCTTGAGAGAGACAGGGACAGATTCAAATGGGAGTCCTCAGAGCACTTACTGCCCAAAGACATGTTTCCTGCGTTCTTAAATTTACAGACTTAAATTTCAAAGGTCTTAAAGCAAAGCTCTTAAAATTCAGGCGCTGATGTATAAGTTAATATCTGTCTATTTATTTATTATTCATAACACCTTTACCTGAGCACTGTCTCAGTTACTTGCTGTACAATCCTATATATGTAACTGTGTAGACAGGCAGGTTGTCTTACTTCTCAAAGCTGTGCTTAATTAGTTCATTGTAAATTCTTGGCCCAAATGTTTCCTTTCACTGCTTTGTTTGCCTAGGCTATGTGTAGTAATAGTTAAAGCCTGAAGTTATCTTTAAAATGTAATTAAATAATACATGTTTAAGAAAATATGATTCCATCATTTGAAAATGTTCAAGACAAATGATTGAGAGGAAGAAAAAAATTGCAAATTGAATCTGAGCATTATCATCCTAGAGAATGCACTTATGTGATAGAAAACTAAGAAAAGGAAATTTGTTCAAGACAAATTAGGGACTAGATCAAAAATAAATGCAATATAGGCCTTCGGAAGTCAGATGCTAGATTTCGCAGAAAAAAGGAAATAACAAGGAAGGAAAAAAAATGCCAAAAGTGATATTTGCATTCTATTCAAAGATTCTAATTATGAATTTTTAAAACAGAATTATTATAAAGCAAAAACCCCCCACATTTGACACTGTATGAAAGGAAGATTTATTTTTTAGTTCAGTGGAATTTTTAAAGTACTGTTTTTGCTAGTCAAAAATAGTTGACATGTAAATGCAATAAGTATTAAAGACAGTCAACGAAACATAAACCGTATCTTTACAAAAGTAGGAATAATACTGAAGCACATACATATATTTTAAGATGATTTATAGCATTCTTTCAAAGGATCAGATTTTTAGGTTTGTAATTTATTTTGTTGTAGTGGAATGACACTGACTTACACCAGATGGAATCTGCCACAATTTCCTGTAATAATCCAAAATCTACTGCAAATCTTTAAGTAAAATGGAGAAATATAAAGTTTTCAAAGTATTCTTCTCTAATGTAATGCCCTAAAGAGAAAACTAAGGTTATTGGTTACCTACTGCTAAATGTTCTTATTGTTGATAATCTTCTTATTTTCTGTGTTCCGGGTATGTATAATGAGCATTCACTTAATGCTTTTGTACAAAATGTGGTTTATTCCTTGTGATAATAATAACTGAATTTAGCGAAATAAAGAAAAGATCAAGATTTCTTCTGAACCCTTTGATTTCAAGCTTCGTTCTATAAAAGACTTTAAAGTATAGTAGCGCTAGATTAGACCCATTTAGTATAGGTTTGGACTACAAGCTTTTATGTAAGCATGGCTAATGTATATATGCTATTAAATTGCTGTTGGGGTAAAGAAAACAAAGAGGACTGATGCAAAATTTTTTCTACCTTATGTCTAATAAAACAGTATTTATGAGGTTTGAACTCTGTATGTGGCTTTTGAATGGATTTGGAGAGGAGTACTCTGTGAGATCCATACTAGCCCACTGTGGTTTGAATGGCAAGTGTGTAGTTGGATTTGCGGCTGCAATGCCCTTCAAGCATTCTGTAAAGCTTAATTTCATTTTAGTGCTTGTTGTCTTGACAAGTATTTGGGATAGTTTTTGTTGACGAAAGTACTATTTATTGATGATATTTGCAGTTGTAAAGACTGTCACTCCAAAGCACAGATTTTTTATTTTTTTTTTACAAAAAGTAGTTTGTTTTTTTTTTCACTAGAATGCAGTGATCCTTGGCAGCATTTAGCAAGTGCAAAACTCATGTGGGCTATCTCATTGTGATGAAAAACTGATTGCATAAGGCATCATGTCATATATTTTGCATATTTTTTCCTAGATAAAGCATGTATAAATGTTGCTGCGTCATCAATCCTTTGCCTCAGAAATTTTCTTCAACATCAGCTCATTTCTGAAACTGAACACCAGATTTAATAACTCAGCAATATGATATGCTGTATTAGTATTTCATTGGCAAAGAGATTGCCCAGCATTATGGCAAATTCCACAAAAACAGACCTATATTATAAATAAACTTTCTATGGCAGGCCACATAAGCCAATGATTCCCAAATTTTAGCTGCCGGCTGTCAGTGATCCACGATGTGCAGCAGGTTTGTGAAACTACACTACAGTAAAATGTACTGTTTACCTCTCTGCAGCTGTACTGCGTGTTTGCAGAGAATTTTGCAGATTACAATGAGAAGTTAGTCCAAACAGCCTGGAAATTGCTGTTTTAAGTCCTTCAGTAGAGCTGTTTCAATGTGTCGGAGATGAAAGGTAGATAAGTTGCTTGCTTTTAATTTCCTAATCAGTGGAACAAACAATTTGAGGAGTCGGTTTTCATACTTATGTGCCCGTACTTGTACAGCATTGTGAATAATTCGGGTAACAGTATGTGGTTTGAAATCCTGTGCCAAGTTGTCATGTATTTTGCTTCATTGATACCATGGGATAGCAAATTTTTTTCTGAAAAACAGAATACCAGTAGTATGCACTGATGTTAGGAAGAACTACTGATCTTCCTTAATTAAATTAGTGTTACAAAGTCACATGAGGGGATGCTTATATTGCCATGTAATATAGTTGTTGCCTTATGTGTACCTGATTTCTCCAAGGAGTGTCGCAAATGCACTCACTGTTCCTTAATGTTATATTTCGCATTTGGATCTCTGATTTAGCTGACAAATGTTAAAAAGCTCATGTTGCCAGAGAACTTTCAAGAGACAAGCTGTGAAGTCTAAAGAACACAGGTTATTCCAGCTAAGGTTGGCAGTGGCTTCTGCTTAAAAGTTTTCCTCCCAGCATGTGGTTTTCAAACTTATACCTGCAGAATATAGGTTAGCAGTTGTCTGATACAGATTTTTATTTTCCAGTTTATTACATGGAGATAGAGGTTTTATTTTCACCCTCCCTCTTCTGGTCAGGCACTGAAGCAGTCCAAACAGTTGGAGAGCAAGATCACATTCAAATTCCACCATTTTGGTGATTTTTCAAACTCTTATTATGGGGTCATGTAAATTAGTACCATAAAAGAATGTGTTAAAAATTACATTGAACCATTTGTGTAAGCGGTATGAATCTCTCAACACTGATTTTGGACTAGTTTATATGGGAAGACAATAGTATCCTACAGGCTCTTACAGTTCTTACTGAAGCAAGTGGAAAATGCCTGCTGTGTTCCTGAGCAATACTGTGGAACATTCTGGTCTGCGTTCTTAGTGGACATATCTCGTTATATGTCACCTGATTTGGCTGTCCACGGATAAGCATGTGGTTTTGTTGGGCTGTATCTTACGCAATTAGTTAGCTTTATGTAGCTAACTACCAGTTAGCAACACAACTTTATTCACAAATATCTCTCCTGTTACTGATATTGACATTGATATTGATATTGTCTGTGCAGTTGAAATTCAGACTGATGTCGTTTGTGGCCCACACCATCCAAAAAGAGGACCTGACAAATAGGTCTGCATGCCTGAAGCATATTGAAAGGGAGGGAAATGTACTATAGTACATTAGTTTCTTTTTGTTGATGACTTAATTTATTTTAAAGGCAGAATAGGTATGCAAATTTTACTGGAGCAGTGATGTGTGTTTTAGAAAGACATCCTCAATATCCCTAAAACATTTAAAAAACACCAAAAAAACCCCAGAAGAGCAATAAAAAAAACCAATTTCCCAGCTAAAATCAGAAGAAACATTTTAGACACCAGCAATCATCACCTGCCTTTGAAGGCTGATAAGTTTGCCCACATTGATACTGACTTACTGTTTTGTTGTCTTAACACATAATTTCTGGAGTCAACAGGAAAAAATGGAATGAAATACTGCAGTTGAAAGGAATAATGCCTCATTTGGGCAATTTCTCTTAGCTCCTTTGTTTAAGCAACTTCAGTGGGATTGAAAGTAGCAAGTGGAAAATGCTGAATAAAATTTATTTCCTTCCGTCTCATAAGGTGTAAGGCAAAATGTAGACACTATCACATTTTCATTCAAGCTACACCTCCAAGGCCATTTCTTCAAATCCTCATTAAACTCATTCAGAGTGATTTCCTTTTTAACCAAGGTCAGGATGGTTGTCTTGCAAATCTTTGGATACGGTGAATGGGAATTCATAAATTCCGACATTGTAAAGCAAGGTTGCTCTTGCCCTATATTTAATGAGGAAAAGATATAAGGATTAAAAAAAAAAGAAAAAAAAGGGAGAGCAAGCTGCTTTGCCTGATGGTACTGGAATGAAAAAAATAAAGCTTC
>VWZG01007537.1:14842-25705 GCA_013396735.1 Grallaria varia
CCCAATTTTAAATGCTCATGATCCCATTTGATAATATAGTAAGTTTTGTAAATTATAGTTCTACAAAATGTTTGGCCAAATTACTAGAATGGTACGGATTGCCAATTTGCCAAGAAATTTGGAAGCTCATATATTTGTGTGGTTCCACATCATCTCTTTCCATGGTATTAATTTTATTGATAGTTCTCATTCAAATTCCTGTAAAGATATTGCTTTATATTATTTTCAATTTGCCTAAAACACCTATAAATACCAATTTCAATAACTTTGCTTCTATTCTCCCCCAAATACTAGGCAGAAGAGACTTTCAATTGTTTTAAATTATGCAAAACAAAGTAGGCTAGCACTTCAATAATTTCTTCTTAAGAGAAGCAGAAGGAGAGGCAAGCACAGACAAGATTTTTCAGGCACAGCTTTCCTGACCCTGGCATTCTCAATTAAGTGAACTCTTCTGGACCACTGGTTGTTATCCAGAAACAAATTTATTCCCTCTCTTGTTAATGATTTTCATACAGCTTCTATTTATAAAGTCTCCAATTTTCACTTGCAAAATGATGATTATTTGTGCTTGTTCAAGTAGCTTTTGAACAAACCTTGACAGATGCAAACATATAATACAGTTACTGGATACTGTTAGCAATTGTACAATGAAATGAAAAGTATAAACAATCAGTATTGCAACTGCTAATATATGATCTGACTTGTTAGAATTTTAGCTTAGACTTTATATTTGCTTAGTTTCTTCAATGGACAACAACATCAAGCACAGAAAAAAGAATCACCACAAATTTAGATTAATTCAACATTTTCACTGCATTTTCAAACTGTCACACACTGTTCTCTTCATTTAGGTCACTTCCTTTCCTAGCTATTTATCTCCTCTTCAACTGTCCTACCAAACATTGTGCATATATATGTGTCTATATATTTATATATATACATATATATATGACAGCAGAAAGTACGTCTGTTCTGAAGGAAAAAACTAAGTATAATAATTCTGAAAAACAAAATGAGAGAAGATAGTGATATTTACAGTTGGGGGTTTTTTGTCATCTTTATTCTTTCTTCACTTTTATTTTTAAGGAAAGAATGAGAATTTAAATTAAATTAGTCATATTATGTCAACTTATCTGTTTTGCAAATGCATTAGCTTCAAAGGTGAAGCATATGTATATATCAAAGCAGATCCATTGGTACTGCTACTACTTTCCATAGGAGAAGTCAGTTGCTCTGAATATATATATTGAATAACAACTTCCAGTAATTAACTTCCATCATCAACAGTATCATTTAGCATATACTACATTTTAAACATTTGAAATAACACTAGTCATATTGCAAAAGCTGAGCTCATGCCAAGAAATTTTATAGAGCAGGGCCATAAAGAAGCCTTACAGAAATGGTAGGAAAAGTACTTTAAAGAATCACTTGCATTAGAGAGCTAGATTGCTAAATAGTCAAGACTGACAGATAAATCACTTGTTACTACGTATTTAGCAAAAATGCACATATGGAAGATTGCCTTACTATTCTTGCCAGCGCCCTCTACTCCTCTGCTCTCGAGTTAGCCTTTGTTTTGTGCTGATCTTTCCTACAAACCTTTGACCATTTGTCAGACCTTCCAAAGCTTAATGCAAATTGTCCCTGCACTGCTTAAAACAACACACTGCTAACACCACATGTCACTGGCTTGAGCAGTATATCCTACTTTAAACGTAAAAAAGAGAAGCTAAGAGAAGGAACCAGAAGTGAAGCTAAACTAAGCTGAACTCAGCTAAACTCTGCTCTTTTACTCTCCCTTCCTTCAGAAGTTCTTTATTTGCTGTTTTTCAAGGTCTTATACACACTTCCTGATTAGCTACTTGCCATAGCTGTGCATCCAGTTGGCCAACGAGTCTTTGGGTTTCATATTTTGGAATGATGAAAGTTGTATGCATATGTAAAGGTGCTGACAAGCAGACACACATAACAGGGAAAAACTCCTGGAAAATGCAGCATTGGAAGTAGAGACTATTGACATCCCCAGTAGAAATGTCATAAACTCTAAGGTGTTTGAAACACTAAATTTTTCTAAACACCTATGTGAACAGTAGCAGAAAACCCGATAAAATATTAAAAAATAGGATACTGCATATGTACAATTACCAAGGAAGGAACACATGAAACCTTCACTTATTAAAGAAAGTGACAGAGTTTTGAAGGTATCCCACACTCTCATTCATGAAGCGAACTGAAGGTTGGCACTCATCTGTGGTATCCCTTGGGTAGCCCATAACCCCACAATGTGAGTGAGACCCACAGACAAAGCCTCCAAGAGCATCCCTGCCTGGGCAAGGGCACATTAGGGAATCAGGGACTGATGGGACAGGATGGGCACATCACTGAGCTGGAGTCTGCCTTCTCCTGCTCAGGGATGGGGTGGGAGAGGGGCAACAACAATGAGCTAAGCATGTTATCAGTGAACATAAGACAAGCTGTAAGGAGACACCTGTTCTTACCTCTGCTGTCACTCCTCTATTGCCAATGAAGCTGCAGCCCCAGCCAAGCTGCTTCACTCTACCTGGAGCTGGCAGAGAAAATAGGGCTACTTACTCTCAAGTGATATTGATATTACTTCATAAACTTCTAGCTAATGTAAAATAAAGGATAGCACTATGAAATTTTTATGCAGAAGGCAAAACTCTTTACCCCTCCCTGAAGAACATTTGCAAATTTTCCTTTTTGCCAATATTTTAACTTTAATCTGTCTGATTGGAAAGAGAAATATAGTTGTTGCAGAGATATTTGAATATGTTTTGTGGAGTATGCTTGGGCAATTTCCTATATAAGGAAAAGTCTGCATGTTTGAACATGGTTTCTGTGAAAAAGTATTTCTGAGCTCTCATTCAAAATCATGTATTCAAATGCTAACGTAACTAATTTCTGTCTTAATGCTTTTCCATTCCTTTCTTTTATTCCCTATCCCTGTGGGATTTTTTAATGTTTAGGAAAATGACAAGTTTGAAACAAATTATTGCAACTATGATCTAAAAAGGAGGTGGCTCTTCAGTTAAGCCCCCCAAAACTAAGAAACCCCTTGTCTCCACATACCATTTTCTCTTTTACATTTTTTGCCTTCAGTCTTCTTCATTGCTTTGACTAAGTGACAACTCTGTTCATTTCATGACAATTCTGTTACATTTCAGAAAAAGTGAGGAAAAAATTTCACATCTTACTGGGGAGCCTGGAAGCACTATATTTTCTTAGTGATTTTTATCACAAATTCCTTTATGTACCTAATAATTTGAAACCCATCAAAGAAATTTCATTCATACACAAGATAGCACAGCAGAGCAGGACAACCAACCTAAATGGTGCCACTCTAAAAAGGTTTTAAAATATTAGTCTAATTGCTGTCAAAAGTGTACATTAAGCTTTAATGATCAGAGCATTAGAGATCAATATTCCCAGTGGAATTGCCACAGGAATTACTCTGCCTGTTGGACTGAACTATTATGGTACTCTTCTGCAGGTTTCCTTACAGCTGCACTGCTCAGTGTAGAACACACACAGTGAAATGACAGTGACAACTAAATGTGTGCTGGGTGCAGTTTACACCAAATACTCTTCACATCTCTGTTACTGGTGGTCCGTGAAGTCTGCCAGAGTGCACAGTGTTGGAAGGAATGCTGAGGGCACATTCCTAATGCAGAAGAACATGCACAAAAAAGTGTGAATCCAGGAGAACCCTGGGAGTTAATAAAAATGGAGATGGAGGAGTCTGGTTTTCAAGACTGCAGATAGCAGGGATGAAGTAGGAGAACCAGCACTATCAGACCTTTAAAGTTAATGCTGTTTGTTTTGACTTTATCTGAGACTAGAACTGAGATGTAAAAAATTAAAGGAAGATAGAAAAACATGTTGTCATGTGGCACATCTAAGACATACTGGTGGAGGCTGTTCCTGAACAGCCAAGTTCTCACCGCACCAAGTGATGTCTCCCACTTTACACCTGGAGGCAGCACTGAACATCTTCCCTGTGGGCAGAACCCATCCCTGGAGCCTGCCAGATGGTTCTGGAGGACATGGGAAGGGGCTCCACTCTGATACCTTGGCCAATCTCATCCTTGTGCATTCCATCTGTCAGGATCACTCCTCGTGCTCTAGCCACTCTTCCCTCCACTGCTCTGGGGTGTGGCAAGATAGGCAGAGAGGAGCCCTAATTCCCAATTACACTAGGATTTTTCAGTGTGTTAGAAGGATTGCGATTCCCCATGTGACCGGGATTGGGATGAGGAGAACAGAGAACAGATGAAGGAAGGCTGCAGCCCAGCACTCAGCTCTTTGTGTCATCCCACACTGCAGCACAGTGCCACACAGGCTGACAGCACATGTGAAAAGCGCCAGGCCATGTCCACCTCACCTTCAGCCTCTCCATCTCTTCTTGGTTCAGGGAGAGCTTGCTGCCTCATGAATGGTTGCGGCTCCTCCAGCAACTGCAGAAAAAAGAGAATCCACATAAAAACTGCATGTGCTTGTACTCACCACCCCCTGTACATCTCCAGTACTCCATTTTGTCAAGGAGAGACCCTGAGGTCTTGGATGGCCAAGGCAAGCAAGGCTTTGCCAGGCTCAGCTGTACTGACTTTCTCCAATGAACGCATTAGCAGGGGTCTATACTGTGGTTGTGCTTGTGCAATATTCAAGATGCAGTACCTGTCCCATAGGAATGAATCCCATTTTGATGAAATATCAGAGGAGGCCGACTGCAATAACAACAACCCTGAAGGAAAGGAAGGATGACCACTTTGTAGGTAGGGTGGAAGCAAAATGGTTTTTATTGAGGGGAGGACCAGACTTACATAACCCAGAGATGGAACCTGCTGGAAAAGGGGCAGAACATGGGACAGACAAAACCTTATAGGGAGAACAAGGGGAGGTACAACCATATAGGGAAAAACAGGGGAGGAGTCCACCATATATGGCAATGCACCCCTGCAGCAAAATCTAGCCAATCAGCAGCGATGCCTTGCCATGAGGCAGGAGGGAGGCCATTTTGTGACAATTAGTACAAATGGGGATTGATATAAAACTTATAATAACATGGCAGACTATAACCCAATACAACTCCAACTATGCCCAATAGCCAAAAACCCATAGAAGATCTAAAGTTGTCTTTCACTGCCAAGTATCCATTTTTACATCAAAACCCCGAAGTGCCCTCTTTCTTCTTTTTCTTCTCACACCATCGAGGTTTCCCCCTCTCTTTTCCATCTGGCATAGCGCTAAAATCCATCTTCTCCCCCAACAATGAAACACACTCTGGAGCGGCTTGTCCTGCTCCCAGTACATGGGATGCTGCCCTGCTGAGGCCATGACCTGGCTCTGTGACAGGAGCTGAGCTGTCAGCTATTTCTCCTCACGCTGCAGCTTCTCCTCCTGCTGCAATATCTGTTGCCATTAGTTCTCCCTTCTCATTTATAGGGGAGGTACACTCTCCTTGGCCTTTCTTTTCAGACCTATCCCTTATAGAATCACTTCTTATTGTTTTTCATATCCCTGGCCAAGTCCAGTTCCATCTATGCCTCAAAGTTTTAAACACTGTATTTACAGGAAGGACTTTTATTAAAACTCCTCATTGTTTCAAAACCTTTAAAGAGATTAGGTGTAACTCAAGGAATAAGGCTCATTTGCAGCTCAAATCCCTTTCAACACAAATACAGTACTGTCTGTTACTCTCTTCTGTAGTTTATTCAACTATGACTTGCCTGCGTCAGGTAATTCAAGGTTGACAGCACAGATTATTAACCAAGTGGCCTACACTGCATGTCTTGAAAAGATGTAAGAAAGGTTACTTAAAGTGATAACAATGTAATTTAATTAGATATTCCCACTTCAAAATTTTGATATCACTCAAATGAGAAATAATAACATTATGTTCTCTATTTCTTTAAATTCCATAGTTGAGATTTTGGAGATCTATATCAAACAATGAGTATAATAAGTACACTTTGTCAAATGCCAGGTAAATCTAGACCTGGTTAATAATACTCTGCTATTGTTTATAATTGTTACCATTAGAGATGGCATCTGCTTTCTTTTTTATTTTGTTTGTTTCTTTTTCATTTTTGTATTAGATTACTAATGTTTTTAAATTGCCAATTTTTGACAAGAGCTAAGTTCAAACCTGAGTTTTACAGCTGCAATTTATTAAGAGCTAACACCTTAAAGATACAGTATTGAAAGATTAGCAGTGAATTGTGGCATACCCTGCACATTAAACTACCAGGTTGTGCAGCAAATTTACAGACAATCTGCAACCTGAAATATTAATTTCTTAGTGCTGTAGAGATTATATTAATTACAGTCACTCAAAGAATGCAATAATTAGACTGTTTTACAGTAGGCAGTAAGGTCAGTTTATACAAGTAATTTTTCACCTGCTACAGCGATCCTTGAATGTATTAACTCATCTCCGACTTGTGTTTTCTGCTCAAAGTTGTGTTGTTTCGAAAGGAAAGCAATAGGAGTGTTGGACCAGAATGAAGTTCCACTGCTGCAGTTGGAGATGTCCTGGTATAGGACTTCATCAGAAGGCAATATACAACCATGAATGCTAATGTCCATTTGTCATAGCTGAAAATCAATCCTGTTTGTTAACACAAAAAGCTGCTGTGAGAACATGAATGTTACTGGAATGTTGCCAAAGATGGACAATTTATATGTTGTAGGGTGTTTCTAAAAGTGTAAAACAAATTTGGGAGTACAGGCTGGCCTGCAACTCTACCCTGCAGTGGTAGCTCAAGTCAGCACCCCAGCTTTGCTGGAATATTCATCTATGGGAAAAGGCAGAAAAAAACCTTAAAGGAAGTATAGGATACCTTGGTTTTCATTCTTAACATTAAAAAAAAAAACAAACCAAACTTAGCTGGTGCCTGATAAATGAAGAGACAATACCAAAGAAGGCAATAAGTTTATTTGTAAATTTTTTAAAGGTTATAGTTTGGGTTGAATTAACACTGTAAAACACATCCTGTGCATATTTATTATGTTTTCAAATTCACAGAGTTCAAATATGCCTGTAGAGATGCATAAAGAAAAAATATTTTACAACAGTAACAGCAAAAGATTTGAATAAGTCAGTACTAAAATTTGCATTAATATTTGAATTAGATACCTAATTCCGAGGATAAATATTTATCAATCAGCCAAAATAAATGGTTTCCTTACAAGTCCAACTAAAACATTTCATGAAAACTGGACATTGACAAATAGGTTTCATTTTTGTTTTTTCTTCCCTAGAGGAAACTGAAGTACTTTTCATTTTTTGTTTTTTAGTTAGAATAGTAGCATCTTCCAGTTAAGACCTGAACTGTCTAATTCCAGGCACTGTACCTTGTACCTTTGTGCCATTATACATTTTACTGTGTCTATAGAAAATTATGGCTGATGGAATTGGTTATGTTGAAAATACAACTTTAGAGTTCTCTATTGGTTTAGAATTAATAGTGCATTCTGCATAAAATCGCCTCTTCTGTTTCCTTCCTACTATAGCAATATCTATGGACTCCAGGCATTATGAAAATATTTACACATGTAGTTATTTATATATAGAAATCAGAAATTTATTGATTTCCTTAAATGTTCAAGCAGTTTGCCTCACTTCATAGCTCCTCACAATTGTAGTTTTCAATTTACATTTTTAACACATTAATCTCCTGCTGTCCCATCAAATGGGAACTCTTCGTCTTATGGTGGGGAGATCCATTTTGCTCATGAAAGAATTCTTACTGTCATGTATTTGAGTTGTAGGATAACCAATTACAGGAAAAGTTAAATTAATTACTCAGGGAGATAGTAAGCTAACAGCAACAGGTGAATAAAGGAGAGTTAACTTAGCATAAAATCAAGGTATCCAGAATAAATTTAATCAAGACACCAAGATGCTTGATGAAAAGGAAATTTTAATTTGCTATACGACTGTGCCAAGTGTGAATGTGATAAACAGGAATAATTAGAACTACATGTTTGTGAGCATAAATTTGTCTTAATTCATAGTACTGAAACTTGTGGGATTCACATTATTACACTGTTAAAATCAATATAGATTAAATTAATAAAGGTCGAGAAGGAGTAATGTTCTATCTGAAATGTACTAGTTAATTCCGAGGCATTGAAAAGTCTGAAGTAAACAATGTTGAATAACTGTCTTCATGTGACAAGGAACAATGTCTTCATATGTCAAGCAATGGTTCTGGTACCTATGCAATAATACTGATATTTCTAAAAGTTATCTTCAGTTTTCTAATAGAACATTATTTCTGACATATGGGAATGTGACATTAGATATTGTAGCAATTAAAGACAGTATGATCACTGGAATTAAAATATTTGATTAGATGTGCTACATTTGAAATCCTAGCTAGTCACAGACATATCTGTTACATAAGAAGAGGTCACATGGCCAGACTAAGAAACTACTTTGCACAGAAGCTTGTAGGACAACACATACCTCAATGAATGAATAGCAAATGTACTAGATTCCATGAGTGAAAGGTAATGGAATAATATTTTAACAAAAGCTTTAAACTGAAACAAAGACATCCATCTAAAAGCAAAAGGAAATCCCTAAAATATAGCCAGTGATGAGAAGGAAAGGGAAAATTAGTAGTGATGATAAAATGTGAACTTGTAAAAATTCATAAATAAAGCAAATAGCAAATGAACACACATACACACCCCAGTCGCTTGCAGTGTTAAGAGGAATAAATGCCACTAGGGTCAGTAGGCTTAAGCACAAGTCAGTCTAAGTACAAAAGTCCTGTAGACCTCCAGGATTGCATTCAATGATCCTTTTGTGTCCACACCAGATCAGGATAGTCTGTGATTCTATGATTTTTTAGTTAATAAACCTTACCTTCATTGGTAGAGAGCAAAGACAGGCAAATACCCACTTCCAGGTTCCAAAGAGGGGTTTATTTCCTTTCACAGCTCAGCCTTTACTACCAAAATTTGTCTTGTGTTTTAACGTCTCTATTGACCGTTTTTTATTATTAATGCCCAGGTAGAGCAAAGTGATAATTTAATAGTATTACATGGCTTCTAGCCTGAGTATAGCACCACTTCTTGCCATATGAACTTGGCATGCTCTAGTGCAAGTCTCTGTTCTTCACCAACATGCACTAAAGGATCATCAGCATCACAGTGAACTGTTATAGAAGGACATCCTAGCACTGCTAACAACAATGCAAGAAAGGCAGTGTTCAGCTATTGTGTTTGTATTTCAGGAAGACCTAGATGCAGTATATATTTGGTAATGACAATAAACACTCTAATTCCGCTACTAAATCTTAAGCATGTTAAGTGACATTTATTAGCATGTAGCATTTTTAAATTGGCACACTTATTTACACCAGCTTTATGTTAAATTTGGGAAGACTGTGGAAATTCTTGAATACTAGTAGAAAGCCGATGTTATGTCAATATTTAGAAAGGGTGAATTAAACTGGGTAATAGATATGGTTAATTATAGACCTGTCAGACTGCTATTGATCCTGAAGAAAATAACGGAGCGGCTGGTACAGGGTTTGATTAAAAAAGAATTAAGAGGAGTTAATATAATTAATGTCAATTAGTATGCACTTATGAAAATTAAGTCTAATCCCTCCAACTTAGTATCTCCTTTGAATACAAGTACAAATTTGGGAGATGCACTCAATTTCCACTTTTGACTTCGAATCATTCCATTTTGATGCAATGTGTGGAACCACAGAAAATCTTCTTGGTGTATATTATATGGAATAAAGTCTGGTTAGCAGTCTATCTTGAAGGACTCAGTAGGATTTGCTTCTTGGTCCATCATTAATAAAAAAGCATTAACAAATATTTACAGGTAAATATTGTACATAATAAATACTGGTTTATTAAATCATAAATAGTGGTGATTACTAACATAAACAAAGTTACTTGTAAACTGAGTTATAATATAATAGTTGCAGTGTAAATTAGTCAAGGAGAAAAATGTGGCATATTCTAGCAATCTAAAGGATCATGGACCAGTTTGAATAGGAAGGGATCCTAAAGGTCATCTACCATGGGCAGAGACACCTTCCATTAGACCAAGTGCCTCAAAGCCCCATCCAACTTAGCCTTGAACACTTCCAGGAAGGGGGCATCCACAGTTCTCTCAGCAACCTGTTCCAGTGCCTCATCACCCTCACAGTAAAGAACTTCTTCCTAAGATCTAGGCCCCATCAGGTACTAGGAGACTGTTCTAAGGTCTCCCTGGAGCCTTCTCTTTTCCAGGCTGAACAACCACAGCTCTCTCAGCCTGTCTTCATAGGGGAGTCACTCCAGCCCTTGGGTCATGTTTCTGGCCCTCCTCTAGACCCCCTCAAGCAGGTCAACATTCTTCTTGTGCTGAGGACCCCAGAGCTCAATGCAGTATCCCAGCTGGGGTCTCAGGAGGGCAGAGCAGAGGGGCAGAATCACCCTCCTCGGCCTGCTGGCCATGTGGCTTTTGATGCAGCCCAGGATGTGTTTGCTATTCATGGCTGCAAGCACACATTTCTTGCTCATGTCAAGGCTCTCCACAACAAATGCTCCCAAGTCTTTGTCCTCAGGGCTACTGCCATAATTCTGAAAAAAACCCAAACACAACAAACAAACCCATCAAAAAACAAGCAAAACAAAAAAACAAGCTAACAAACAAAAAGCCAACACAAACCATAGCTGAATGAACGAATGAAGAGAACTTTTTTCATGGGGAAACACTGAAGTAGAATTTTTGTTACTTCTCAGTAATATATATATGGATCTTTACATGGATATGACTGGAATACTGAGTCCATTTATGATGTCTGTATTTCACTTCCCCCCCCC